>NQLW01000050.1:1169544-1184699 GCA_002312845.1 Kalanchoe fedtschenkoi | reverse complement strand
AAATGATTGAAAGGATTCCACAGAGCAGAGGCTTACATGGGAAGGGCTTTCTATCGGCTAGTGGACCTATAAAAACATTAGAAGATTTATGGGATGAAGGAGCTTGAGTTTAACGAGCCAGATAAAGATGAATTTAGTGGACATCTCCAGCTAGAAATCCACGATGTCCATTAATATTTACATTCTAAGTTTTAACATCAAATAAATGGTCTTCTTCCATTCCTATACATGATGAGCACTGATATGCATAGAGTATAATATCAAATTTCATAAACCAAAATAGCATCACTTCCGGGTCTTCCTCGATAATTTCAAAGTCATGTCATCCAAGGGCTATTAGGCACACTACAGGAGGAGATGGGAGACTTACCGGTTTATTTATCATTGAGAGCCATCATGGACTGAGATATTCAGATCCCAAAAAGGAAGCAATTTGAATAGCAGGGAAGAGGGAAGGCGCTGTCTTCAACTGCCATTGGTTGCCTGAATGGATTCAATTGAATCTGCAAAATTTCTGGAGGCGGTCAAATAATGTTGCCCTTGTTTGTTATTTTAACCACTCAATCATATGAAAATATGGAGACATACAGGAACTGTAAGTGATATGCCAGCAGCCCTGCTCATGCAACTAACTGCCAGATGGCATGCTTCTTCGCAGTAATCAGAAAAGATTGCAAAAATGTTCTGCTCCTTAATCAGTTCCTGAGTGTACGAAGTATAAGAAATTGTATAATGATGCATAAGGTGCAAGAAAGAAAGGGAGTTTTATTAATGGCCATACAATAGTTGCCAACCAGCTTGAATAGGCAGCAACACCAGCATTTGGCGCTACAATTATATCAGGAACAAAATTCTGCAACAGAACAATTGGTCAAGAGACGAGCACTATGTTGAAACAAAGCCACTGAAATGTATGGAAGAGCAAACCCTCACCTTGTCACCGAATCGTTCATGATACAGGCCTCTGTGGAGATGTAAGCTGACACATGAACTTCCAGCTTTTCCTGCCCCACCCACGGGGCAGTTGATAAGAGATGTATGACTACTATCTCTGTCAGTGCAAATAGGTGAAGCATATAAATTGATCACTGCCCCATCCCTATCGTGAATGAAAGGAGAAAATGTTATTTAGCTAATGTTATGATGGCACTGAACACGTGTAACAAACTGTATAATACTCAGTGGAAACCAAAATGGCCAAAAGGTCTACGGAACGAACAAAGCAGACCTATGCGATGAAATTGCAGGCCCAAAGAGCTCAATTTTCACCTGCACACCAGGGAAGAGAGTACACAACTCTCCAAACACAGCAAGTTGAGAAAGCTCCCTTTCTGGCCCTATGTGTTGCGAAATTGAACGACCATAAGCGAAACACCATAAATATGTCATTAATACTATGTAAAAGGATAAAAGCCATACTAAGCAAATCATAGTTGGTTTTACCTCTCCATATGGGTCAGACAAATTAAAATTTATAAACGTGCAATAAGCAATTAACAAAACAAGTAAAGCTGACATATAATGCATACCAAGGTAGTGGATGTGCAAAGTATCCCGGATATCAGGAAGCAAGTTCCTGGCTTTAGTAATCTGGGTCGCATGATATATTGTAAGGGGCTGAAAAAAAATGTCAAGAAAATGTTACGTTTTAAACACAGCTCCGATGCCAATTCTGGATGGAATGATGCAGGGCAGCTCTGTCATACCCAATGGAGAAGCAAACTAACAGGTGAAGCCAAAGGAATGCACCTCCACTCATAGTAATCTTTCCAACCACTTAGAATCTTTGTCATAGGTGACTCAGGAGCTGCAAGTTGAATCATGATTCACGAGTCAGTAACCAGTACCACTACCTTGCTTCCTAAGAGTTCCGCTGAAATTCCAAAGCAGTACCTCTACAGGGACTTAATTTACAAGGCAGGTTCCAACTATCATCCACTCTGCAAATATGACCATCAGTGTCAGTTTTCAAATTTACAAAGAAAAAAGTTCAATGTCCGTGCTTTGATTGGGTTCAGTCCTTGCCAGCACAAAATCTGACAATCTAAAACAGCATTTTGAGAAACACATTTACTGTCTCTGTCTTCTTTTACTGGTCACTTAACCGAATTTATTTGTCCACTTTCACTTGTCACTTAACAATTTTTAATGTGTACTTAATATCAACAAGTACCTTAAAACTTCAAACATTAATTATTTCATTATCATAATCAATAAAAGAATCATTCATTAACAGTAATAATCTACCAATTTTACTTTTTGCACGAAATTTTAAAAAAAAATATTAACCACAAACCAGTTAAATTTGTTCAACCGCTAGTATTAATATCTTCTTAATCTACTCTATTTAAACTAAATCACTAGTATATCATGACGGAGGAGTAATCAACAATGTCGGCTCAGATGTGCATAATACCTTGAGCTATATAAGGAATTAATCCACTTCCCACAGCTGCATTCCCATAACCACATGCCGAGCCGATGCACTCCAAGCTTACTCAAAACCGAGCACCTGGTCTCCGTCTTCTCAACCACCTAACCACATCACCAGATCAAACCAAACACATCCTCATCAATCAAGCAACAAAATCATCTTCAACAAAGCAAATGACACTTTTAATTTTACCAGAGTGGTAGCCAGTGGAGCAAACTCGAAAGGAAAATCATTCGTCTCATGAACACGCCTCATATGCTGCTCCAGCCTCCCGCACTCCTCTCGATGCGCCCTCGCGTGCGCCAACTAGACAAAGCACGCAACAAACAGCCGTGAACGAAGCCTGAAAACCCTAACGACTAGTCAAACAGTCACAAAACGTAAAAATGGCACGGAGATGCGGTCGATTGAATCTATCCGATCGAAAGGGGCAGATCGGGCTCAATTTCGCGATGAGCTCAACTGATCAAGCTATCGACAGTAGGAGGTGAGAAGCAGCGCAGATTTCGAAATCGGACCTGGTGAGAGACGGAGCAGTAAGCAACAGCTCCGCAGCGGCTACAGAGTCGCTTCGGTGGGCCTAGGCACCGAGTCCGGCCTCCTTTCGCGGCGCACTCCATTTTTGCCGACGCGTCGCTCTCGCCCGGTTCGCAGCTCGCCTCGTAGCAGTTCGTTCCCAGATCCACACGATGTCGTTTAAGTGACGCTCAGCCGCTCTCTTTTTTCTTTTCTTCCGTTTTTGGGTATTTTATTTTATTTTTTGATTTTAAGGTTTAAAAATGGATAAACTAGGAAAACATGTTCCACAAATTTTTAAATTAAGTATCTAATTTTTTAATTGTTTAATTCAAATATTATAAACTTAATGAAATGAAAAAATTTATTTAAAAAAATAGATTATATGTCCGATATATTTATACAAATTTCAAAATCCTAACTATAGAGTTGGACTCCCAAATTAATTCTTCTTTTTCGTGTTAATTACTTCTTTCTATTATATCTATAGTACTTGAATTGAAGAATTAAAAAATTCGACACCTAATTTAAAAATGGGTGATAGTTCGAAATATATTTATGTATTTTTCCCTAAAAATATAGAACAGAGGAGCTGGTGGAAGAAACATTAATGTGCATTCATCTTTTAAGGCTGTGCTTGGTTTTTGGGGAAAAAACTGTGGGAAGAAAAATTGAATTGAAAATTAAAGAAAATAAAAAAAAATTGAAATTTCTTTTCCATTTTCCAAAATCAAACGGAATACATAATAAATTTCATTTTATTGCCTACCTTGCTTTCCCTAAACCAAACACAGCCTCAGAGAAAATGCTGAAGAGCAAATTAAGGTAATAAAACTCGAGAAGAGAACAACAGAACATCACCACTCAGGAGCTTCAGCCATTGAAGATCCAATCATGCAAACCATTCCAATCTTTTCTACAGCACCATAGATTATCTGCATAACATAAGATAGATAACAGGAAGCAGATCATACTATAGTGATACTAACAAGGAGGTGGTCTGGTGGTGGTCTGGAATGTTGCTTAACAATCTCGGATCTTTAATCCAACTTCTTTATGACCTATACAAAATCGATTATTATAGACCTTGAACGAGTGCCTGATCACGAATCATCTACTGATCGATATGACAACCAAATGTGAGGGAGTAGGCTCGAGTCTCTTGTGCACAAGAACATGGCTTTCAGGCAATTGTTCCTCCTGCGAGTCTCAAAATCTTTCAGGTTGGTAACCTCGAAACTTGTTTTACTGTCGTATGCCAATCTTGGACGCATCCTGCATTTTTGCAGATTGGGTTTTAGGGCGGACAGCAGATTACACGATAATCATGGAAATGGACAAAGTATCTGCATATTGGTCGATGACCAACAATCATACTATGCTGACTGAAACTAGTTTCACTAGTATGAACGGATATGTTGGTATGTAAGATCACCATGAGTAGCTAATTTCAGATTTATTTTTTTCATACGGCCCTCTTTCCGTCTTTAAATTTCGTTTCTACCCTACTTGAAGAAAAAACGTAGTCTTTAGCTGGTTTTGACAAACCCCGATTTCAAACCGTGGTTTTGTGTTTTAATAAAATTACCGGTTTGAAACTGTGATATTGGGTCCAATTTACAACTTGAAATGAAAATAAAAGATGGCAGTATGAAAAAAAAAATACTAATTTCAAGATGGGAAGAATACCAATTCATGATACATACTCCATTTTGCCCTTTGCTAAAAGTACCAAGTCAGTAACGTGAGCACTTGGTGCATACTTTCGATTTTGAAAAACTGAATAGATGAGAGGGAAAGTGGAAGTGGTAAAATCATACCTTATCTTGAAAGCTTTTTGACAGTCTCTGTCCTCTGTACAAACCAGGCTGAGTAGTTGCTTTATAAGTAATGCTCTGTCTTCCATCTCCACTTTGACTCTCCTTTCCGTCCTGCAATATAAATTTACAGTTTTAGTTAGACAAATTATAAGAGGCACAAATTTTGAAGAAGTCAAAGATGGCCATCAGAGGTGGTCTGGTGGTCAAGAGGGTATCCCCACGGACATGACTCGAGTTCGAATTCCTTGATTGTGGGAGTGTGTATCCTCAATAAATGTAATATTATATATGAAAAAAATTAAAATAAAGAGACAAAGGGTGCACGAGTAATCATGTATGCAAACCTTGTATTTTGATTGGATGCGGATTTTGGGAGCCTCTCTGTGTTCGGTGACTTCGGTCTTCTGGGTAACCTTTTTCGCCTGGTCATGTAAATTACTAATAAGTGACTGTTCAACATTCTAATATTTTTGAAACATTGTTGTGGAGTGAAGAGCCAGGTTGCACCTCCTTTCTTTTATCATCCTTGGAATGAAGAGCCGGGTTGTAAGCTTTGGACATTGATGAGGGCTTCTTAGTTCTCTCGTCCACACCTTTTATTATCAACCTATCACATTACACTCACGGTAAGATACAGGACAGAACTGAGCTACAAATAAAAATCGTATAATACACATGAAGAACTACTTCTCGCTGAAATTTCTGTTTACTTAAAACTGTTGTTGCATGTGCACATAAAAGCATCATTTCCGAAGGAATGACCATGAAGCAATTCTAGAATACATTAACACAATAATTTTATAAGACTACATAATCGCAGCTAAAGCAAAGGAACCAGCCTTTCATATAAAAAAAATCAAGGGAAAGTACGGAAAGGGGTCTGTAGTCTGTACTCCCACCAATTGCAAATTTAAGGACGTTACTATCCCCAATTTGTAATTTAGGGGTATTTCTCATTTTAGCCCCCTCATATGTAATTATATTATTTTTAATTACCTCCAATTTACTTCTACTATTTTCAAATCTGCCTAAACTTAATTATATTTGACCCACAAATTTTCAAAACCAGATATCTAATAATAATCATGCTGGATATCTGCATCGGTCGTAAACTTCTGGGAGCATGCTTGAGTTCAATAGACTACTCGACTGTGAAAACAAAATCATTATGCATATACACGATAGCCAGTTCAACAAAATTAGGATCATTTACCGGTCCTTCTCTTTTTGCAGAATTGGTGTTGATGGCTTCGCATCAGTCTTATCTCTCACCTGTTCAACAGTTGAAGGGAGGACGTTCAAGAACAACTGAACATAAAGCTTAAATATGACGAGCCTATTATCAGAACACACACTGCAAAAGCATGTTTGCTAAAACGGTACAGGATAATACTGCTGACCTGCTTTGGTGTTACATTTGTGTCCAAGCTGAGAGAATTCAGTGGGATGGACATGTACCGGAATGCTCTAAAAGCTCGCTTGACAATGTCCTTATCACCCATTTTCTCCATGAACAAAGATTTTCTGGGTTCAGTAACTGAAGTTGAACCTGAAATTGAGTCCGAGAATTTCGAGCCGAAATTGAGGGACATATGAAGGGACGTCGTAGTTGGCTTCCGGCTTACACCTGCTGAAATACTCTTCTTCCTTGAGGTAAGCGAATCAGCTATCTTCTTAGATGGGGATGATAATGATGGTTTCAAAGAAGGAGTTGTTGAACGTGATGTGGCGGGAACTTGTGGTGACTTTGGTACTGCAGAAGCTGCAGCCTTCTTCACCCTTGACATAGGTAATGGCTGAAGAGCAGACTTTACAGTAGGTGTAGATGGCTTGGATATAATTGGAGTTTGAGGTGATCTGGGAACACTTGAAACCGGTGTCTTTTTGGCACTCTCCCTGCCATTCTGTTTATTCGCTGGAAATGTCTGCCACATAAAAGTTCAATCAAAAGGCAAAGACATGAGTATATCAAACTATCGCCTAACACAGCATAAAAACCTTCAACAGTTATTAACTACAATCAGGCATCTGACACCTCTGCAACTCACCTTTTTAGTGGACTTCTGTGGATTGGGTTTAATTTTTTGAGTTGGTGCACTCTTGCTGGCTGACGTATTTGATAGCTGTTGATCACATTCCGCCTCCACGGCGATCTTTTCTGTTTCTAGTGCAGGGATTTCTTCTGCGTTCTTAGACTTTACATTCTCGCCTTGTGTTGGTGAGGAGCTTTTATCGGGACATGCATCATCCACCTTCAACTGATCTAACATATTAGGTCTAAGTTCACTCTTCAAAATGGCCTCGTCTTTCACTTCTTCAGGAGTATCAATATTTACATCAACCTTTGAGCCCATCTCAGAGTGATGTTCGACTTGGTTTTCTCCATTGGTCTGAGCAGACCCTAAGACAAAGGTTTGCACGCCGAAAGGCTGATCAGTTCCGCACCCACTGAGTTCACTCTTTAAGATCGGTTCCTCTTGGACAGTTCCCGTCACCATTTGGCCATTATACTCATTGAGATCGGAATTTCTCTCATGAGTGTTCTCATCGGGATTGTCTTTATTCAGCATCTCAGTTTCCAATTCTAATGTCATAGTATCAGTGTTTTGATTCTCAATGACGAGAGGGAAACTTGCTTCACTCATGGGGAAAATTCCTTCTACTTCATCGGTAGTAAATTGTTTAGCAGATATGTCTTTGATAATATCTATTTCACCTTGCTCCTTACCCACAACTGTATTGGTTTCCAACTCAGGATGCTCACCCATGTCTGGGCTACTCGCGTCACTCCCAAACAAATTTTCCTCGATGACTTCTTCATCATACTGATTAACTTCACTTCCACATGAATCCTGAATTTCATTTTCCTCACTCAATTCTCGGCACGCCTCCATTTGCTTATTCAACAGCTCAGCCTTCCTGACAGCAATCAGTTTGTTACGGGCTTCAAAATAGGCTTTCTTCTCTTTAACAGATCCGGGTGTCGCACATTTCTCTACTTCTTCCAAGTATTTGTTCTGCGAGAACGATGACCATTTCTCCCAAGAAAGTAGATCATTCTCAAACCTACCAAATGAGATCGAAACCTCCAGACTCCGGACTGGGTTAGCCGAATCTCCCTCTGCCATCTGCTTATATCAGAAAATCCCACTATCTCAACCACTTCAATGCTTCAGAAGCTCCAACCTACAGAACTTTTGCCATTAGCAATCACACACTCCAAACCGCAGACCACCCAGACAGACAACAATAAAAAGACCTTGAGGCTTAACCAGTAAGTGAAAAGAACACACAGTTATGAACCCGAAATCAATGCAACAGTTCCCTCACCTACAAAGGCAGCCAGCTAACAGTTGACATGGATTGCAAGAAAAGACTTCTCTACACAAAGCTAGTGCTTTCGTGTCAAGTCACAGATGACTTGCCAGTTATGCACGGCATGATCTATACACCAAAATGTCACAAATGGCTAAATCATACTTCAAGGTTGACTGAAGAATCTTAACTCTTAACACAACACTCACTACATTCAGCTTTCTATCCAAACTCAACAGCAAGTCAACTAACATGATACCTCCCAAAAGCAGATCCAATCATATCATATCCCAACCTCAAATCCATCATCACGCACCGACAACACAAATACACACACAGACACTGAGACACACTCTAAAGTCTAAAGCAGCTTTTGGCCAGACCAGATTGGGTATCGAGCTAGAGCTTACCACACCTCAAAAAGGGATAAGACCGACCCAATGCTCAACAAGGCTGTCCCAACTCCCAAGCGACTTTCAAACTTCAGAGATTGCCTCAATCATGGAGTATGGTGCGCGTTGGTGACCCTCCGCAGCTGAAACCCCTCACAGACAACAGAGTTAAAGAGCGAAGTGGAAAGTAGAAATCTGATGTGGAATTTATTAAATCGGGGGTTGATGTGTACCTTTCGAGTCGCTGAATGTGATGGTGGCGGTGAATTAATTAGACGGGGATGAGATCCGGATCCGCCATTGGATGGTCGATGATGACTGCTGAGGTCCCACGAGCAGGAAAGTGTTGAGGAAGTCGAGTGGAGTGAGAGCTATAGACAGATTTGGGAGTGGGACAGTAGCAGGTGGAGGCTAAAATTTATTTACAGAATAGTCCTATCAGTTTTAGATTCTTTGATTAGGGGGCTCAGGGTTTAGGAAGTTCACAATATCGGACTTGATTTGAATATTTGATAACATTTAGGGGTAGCTTAAACAATAGGTGATAACTTGAAGGGGCTTTTTGAAAATTCTTCAGGAGCCGGGGGAAGGAGGATTGAAAATTGAAATGATTGAAGTTGAACAAGGGTGCTCCCCGACAGAAATGAACTGTAAGTCATAAACGTCGTCGTTTTAAGAGAAAAGCTCACCACACACCGTCGTTTGGTGCACAATCACGTGCTATACAGTAAAGATTCTTATTCTGCGTTCTCTACTTCACTTTTGTCAATAAGTTCGATGACAAGTTTGAAGCTTAATGACAAACTTGTAAGACTTTGGCACCATGTTTGGTGTGGGCGTTATGACTGGGGACGACAAGGCTGTAAATGTTGACATATCAACAAGCATTTGAGATAAGGCAAAGTGTAGCAAGCAAAGTTGGCATTGCGGCAAGGGCACAGGCAGAAGTCTCGTTAAGGGAATGGACCCCGAGGTAATACAGAGAGATGTCCGTAACGCGAATGGATAACTAGAACACCCACACAAGCATGGCTGGGGCTTTCTTCAAGGCAGCACAGCCCTCAGTTCTTTCCTATCAGCTCCGTATGACTGCAGCAACAAGCATGCAAACTTCAACGATTTGAATCATTGGAGAGAAATGTATACTGTGAAAATCAGCATGACTATTAGAGGAAAACTGGATGTCTAATGTCGACTGGTGAATACCTCAACTCCATAGCCTTTCACATACACATTGGTAAATAGTTCCGAGGGATCTGGCATTGGGCTCTCCTGTAACATTTACAAGGCATTCGTAATTTCATGACGAGGAAATTACAAGACAAAAACTATAGTTGAGGCACACAAGTGGTTCCAGCTCCGCGAAACTAATGCGTCGGATTTAGTCATGAGCTTCTTACCTTTGCTTTAGCAATGGCTTCATCTACTTCTTTTCTGATTTCCTTTTCAATGTCCTGCATATTTAAAATCAAATATCAGTGTCATTCTGTCATCAATTTCGGGTACTCACTAATACTGTCGAAAATGGGTCACAGGAACTCGTGAATGAATGTGATATGGAGGCTACGATAGGGAGTAAGAAGTTAAGGTGGTGTATAACTGAATACAATACCTTCAATTCCTTTTCGGATGCTATTTCATGGGACAAAATCATTTTCCTTATTCTTTCAATTGGGTCTCGTTCCTGTTGATACGCAGGTGTGAAAAGTTGCAAGCCAGTTGTTGCAGAGATGGAAATGAAAAGAAGAAAGGAGATGTGGAAATTAGAATAGCTTACAGACCTGTCTCACTCCAGAAATTTCATCACGTGTGCGATATGTGCTCCCAGGATCAGACATAGAGTGACCATGGTACCTATATGTGTCCATTTCAAGAATCTGAAACAGAAAATAGATTCAGCTAGCTCCAGAATACAAAGCCATCTGACTGAAGTACAGGTGAGATGCTACTGGACAGTTGGAAAAAAAATCCCAGCGGTTCCAGATTGATATATTCAGACCTATGTTCAGCTCATCGAATACAAGAAAAAAATTGGTATTGGAAGACATGCATTCCGGATACAGCACCACACGAACAAATGGATAAGATAACTCACAATGGGTCCATTTTTTAGTGCATGCTCCTTAGCAAATTTGCAGGCCTGTTTGACAGCGAAGGCATCCATACCATCGACCTGGATTGGGTTCAAGCACAGGAATGTGAGGGAAGGATAGTAAATATAAATCAAAAGTTCGCTTCAAAAATGATAAATGTAACTTGATCAGGAGTGTCCGGAACTTATCAGTTATCACAGTACCATTCCTGAATATATGCCAAAAACAAAACAAACTCACAATCTTCTTTAAAACAGATCTGAAAATTCTAACGCTTAAGCCTAGTATTGACAACCATGTTTTTTCAGAATTAAACGGCAATGGTGAAACTAAGGGAAGGCATATGTGAAGCGCAAAATGGATTGTAGCATGACTTAATAACAATATCCTCGAGGAAAATTCCACAAGAAACAGCAAACCAACAACACCAGTCCTCTAAGCAAATTGCCAAAATCACTCGCCCTTCAACTTACCATGAAATAATACTTGCAAGAACGTTGCAAGAACAACAAAGTTATAACCTTTATATCGTACAACCAATGTCTCTGATCGTAATCCACACTTCAGAGAGGCAGTACCATAAAAAAAAGCAACACTTTCTAAAAAACAAAACTTCAATCAAGAGTTGCTTCATAAAACCCAAACAGCTCAAGATGCCTTAACAGTGTTGCTTCACACAATCCAAACAACTCAAATGTCTTAACCTGTTAACAGTGTTGATTCACAAAATCCAAAACAACTCAAAGTGCCTTAACAGTGTTGCCTCACAAAGTTCAAGGACCTCAGCTATCTTGCACATAAACTCTCTCTAGTTGAAAAAACTTCTCATATAACCTAAACTGCTTAAAATTACTATTCGTGTTTAAAAAACCTTAAAATTTTGCTTAAATATCTTTATTGGATGTTTGTATATAATAACTATAATATTTCTATCCAATTTTTGCTCATAACAACTAATTATTTGTGAATTTCTCAAGTAACAAGCAAAAATAATAGAGTTTTAAAGAATTTAGAAGCTGTTTTCGTGTGGTACCTGTTTCTTAATCCCATACCCATTTATTACTGCACATAACCTTAACACTCACCTTCAGCCCAGGCACATAATCTCCACGCTTGTAATACGCCGGACTCTTGGCTGCCCTCCACTCCGCTGTGCCCATACCATCTACACAAACCAAAAATATCATAAGTAGTCAAAAACCAAGCAACAAATCCAATCCCATTTCTTTGAGCAATCTCTCATCTGCCTTACAGTGATTGTTTTCACAAACCAAGATTGCGGGCAACTCCCATAGGGCCGCGATATTCAGCGCCTCGAACAGCTGCCCTTGATTAGCAGCTCCATCCCCATACAAGGCAAACGTCACATTCTCATCCTTGCTATACTTCTGCGCAAACGCAAGCCCACAGCCCAACGGCACCTGAGCTCCCACAATCCCATGGCCGCCGTAAAACCCGCCTTCCTTCCTGTAAAAGTGCATCGAGCCGCCTTTCCCCTTGGAGCACCCGTCCCGCCGCCCCATCAACTCCGCGAACGCCTCCACCAGCGTCCCTCCGCGCGACAGGAAGATGCAGTGGTCCCTGTACGCGGTGATGATGCAGTCCCTGCGCGTAATCGCCGCCTCCATCCCCACCGCCACCGCCTCCTGCCCGTCGTACAGGTGGCAGAAGCCGCGGATCAGCTTGGCCTTGTAGAGCGAATCGGCGGCGATCTCCATCCGGCGCATCAGCGCCATGTCTTTGAAGAAGGACAGGAGCTCGGAGGTGGAGGTCTGGACGGCGCGGGAGGGCGGGTCGCAGTTGTGGGCGGTGAAGGGGAGGCCGGTTTCGACCGTGATGGGGCTGTCGTCGGTGGAAATGGAGCGGCGGAGAGGCGGAACGAGTGACGTGGAGGCTGGAGCGAGGATGCGGCGGCGGATCGAGCAGGAGGCGAAGCGGGAGAGCGACATGGCTGAAGCGAGGAGAGAGAGAGAAAGATGGGAGAAGCTGAGCGAGCGAGATCGAGTGGTCAGTAGAAGCAACGCAGAAAATTAATTAATTAAAATTAAATGATTAGTCGTTAATCAATCCTGATTATTATCGATTGCGGTTCATTGGTCGGTTCAATTCGACAGGTGTCGGTTCGAACCGCTTCACAATCGATATTGTTCGGTGTAATCGTCTTTTCCCCAAATTACAGTGTTTTGGGCAATTGTGCATCGAGCATCCATCTCAACTTTTACTTTTTCATTTATTTGTTTTACAACACTCGTCCAATTTGCAAATTATTGTGTTCTAAAATGCGCAGATAAGAAATAATTGGAGAGATTACAGACGTTTATTTGGAATTATATATATCAAAAATATATAAATTACTTAGTTATAAAAATATGTAATTAAGAATAGAAATATAGAATTAATCAATTAGACGGAACATTTAAACTTCACTTTAAAATTAATTTATGCCTTAATGACTAGTATTTAGAATATTGATTGCATCTCCAAGTAAAACTGTAAACCATGTTAATATTAAGATTGAATTTAAAATGAATATGTAAAATAATATTTATGGAGTTTATGATTTTATTTTAAAATAAGTAGCCATTAAAATATATGAAATTATAATTAAAATAAATAAACACAATATTTGTTAAAATTGCAGTACAAATAAAAATTTCTACATTGGGCTATCAATTTTTGAACAGAACCTGAGATTTTTCAGAGCTTCCTTAGATGGAGGCGAAGCTCATTTTCCTGCTCTCCCTTTTGGTCGTGGTTGGTAGCTGCCATTTTCATTTCAGCTGGCGGCGTTCAGCAGTGCGGGCAGCGAGGTCGGCCATGGAAACTTGAGTGTGTATAAGGAAGGAGGGGGTCAAAGGCTTCATGTGCAGCTGGCTGGGTGCTTAACCCAACCAAATTTAAGTGCTTGAAGTATGTAGGAAGCTTGAATCCATGGAACTCTTCTGAGGGGGCAGTGTAGAGTGGGTGGAGGGCACTTGCCAAATTTAAGTGCTTCAAGCTTTGCAGTCAGTCTTCAACTGGGTGTTGGGATGGGGGGAAAGGACAAATGGGGTCTTGGCTTGGGACTGGTCTGATGGCGAGTCGAAATGGGTTTTTTTTTTCAAAGTCATTATGTTTCGTTTTCAATCATTTCTACATTTGAGTTTGATTATTTGTTTTTCATATTAATCTTTTAGCTGTTTGTGACGGTGAAAATCATAACAATTTTCACAATTCCGAACATTTGTATCATTTTCGTTATTAAATCATTTCTACATTTGCAGTCAGTCTGCCGCACGAGATGTCACGTTGAGTATATCATAGTCCTGGCAGTTGTGAGCGGATTGATCCTGTGCACGACCGCGGGTGTTATCGCCTGGCTGCTGGTGTACATGCGGAGCAAGAAATGGAGGTCTCGAAGACTGGCTAGCCGGTCATCCTTTGCACTAGTTCCACCGCCATCTTGGAGAGTGTATACCAAACACGAATTGAAAGCAATTACGAAGAATTTTAACGAAGGGAATCGCCTCCTTGAAGATGGCAAAACTGGCGGCACATACTGTGGCGGATGGATCAAGGGTGGCAGTTAAGAGAGGCTGAAGAGGTCTGGCGTTCAGAGGAAGAAAGAGTTCTTTTCTGAGGTGGGAATGGTGGCGAAGCTTCATCATATTCCGGTGGGAGGCAGAGGCAGAACTCTAGATTGGGCGATAAGATTAAGGATTGCCATAAATCTCGCTCCAGGGATTGCGTTTCTCCATGATCACGTAAAGCCACAAGTTGTGCATCAGGATATCAGAGCCAGCAATGTTCTTTTTCATGAAGAGTTTGGAGCACAACTAATGGGGTACCTACGGCTACCTCGCCCCAGAGTTCATCAACAGAAACGAGCTGACCACGAAGAGCGATGTTTACAGGTTTGGGGTGCTGCTGCTCAAAATAGTCACTGGTCGCAGACCTGCAGAGGCATTAGTGTTTGAATAGGCATTCTTGGTTGAAGCAACCCGTAACATCACCGCTCCAGCGCTCCCCGATCTTTTTTAAGGTCATAAATCAAAAGAACTCGTCCAAAATTTGGAAGGTAAGTGCAAGATGAAGAATCTGAAATAGCAGATTGAGAAGTAGGGAATACCCAGGGTTGTGAAACTCTCTCTCTTATAATGGCTCAACAGTTTTTTGCCCTGAATTATCTGAATGGATTCCCAGATAAAAGATCCACCAAGATTTGAATCTCTGCTACAGGGAAAAACACTATTATATATGCATTGTAAAATGGAGTGTATCTATGATACAGTGATAATGAAGGTGTGATGAAATAAATAATCCTATGTTATGCAAATGCAGGTAAACGGCTGTGATTCTTTCGACTTAAATCCATTGGTTGAAGAAGGGAATGCTGACACAAATGCGTATTCATCTTATTGCGTTGCCCTTGCCTCAGACTGTTGGTATGCATTTACAGAGAAGTAAATAGGAAAAGTTGCAAAACAGGGTTCCCTAATGTGGCCCTAGCTCTATGCTTTGCCATGGAATATCCTGAGGATACTTTTGAAAAGGAAGAACAAGCTTGCCCATTCTAACTTTGGGGGCTAAAGTTTCTCTAGAAACA
>NQLW01000050.1:1088632-1169525 GCA_002312845.1 Kalanchoe fedtschenkoi | reverse complement strand
TCTAAGACTGTACTAAATGTAGGATGTGGCTGTTATACTGCGAATGATGCTGCATTTAGACAGACTACTTTCATGTTCTTCCTTCAAGGGCTGTGCAAGGAACCCTCTATTCACAATAGAATGCTATAAAAATTAGATATGTATCTGCAGGTGCTTCGAATGTCACAGGAATATCTGGATGTATTAGACCGTTATAGAGATGAGAGAAATAAAGTGCTTGGTTGGAGAAAAAGATAGCATGGACAGATGGGTGTATACAATTCTATCATAAAAGCTGCTCAAGTCACTAGTAGTGTGTTACCTGGATAATCAATTCTATAGCATGGTTGAAGAATGGGCGCCTGGCCTAACTTGGCAGGAGATTATGATGGACTGCGCCATGGATAAGGGAGCTCTTGCTCGCCTGCAGCGCCGACCTACTTGGATCTGATTTACAACTCTTGCAAATCATCATGTCTGTAATGAAATATCTGGACTGTAAAAACAACAGAGGAACTCAAAATGGTTAGGTCTTTTTTACTCTATCTACACCTTCTACTTAAAATCTTAATCAATGTTTATTTTTCTATTCAAGCAGCAGACTTTCCCAGTCAATTCATTAGAAAATAAAACAATCTACAAGCAGAGTTACTATTTCAGATCAACAGAAATACCAGTACAAATATACCACCGAATTACCACATTCACCTTCACTCCCAGTTGATAGCAAAATAAAGCTTGGCTATTCAGGTTGAAGCAAAAGGCCCAAAGATTTTTATTCCAGATCAACTAAACCCGTTTTTTACCTATTTGAGGCACACTCATTTATGCACCACCAATTTTCAAAATGAAATCTCTATTGATCCTCTTTAAAAATACAAAAAAAAAATAAAACAAAAATATTAGATATGTAATGTTTTGCGTATAATTGTGTCAATCTATCATAAGCCGGCGGAAGCATAAGAGAATAGTTAAATAATCAATATCAAATGATTGGGACATTTTAAAATTGTAATTTAGCGTGAGGGTGACTCAACATACCGAAACGCAGCGTTTTGCAGCCAGCACCAGCTTGAAGTTACTTTGGACTGGTCTGGCTTCCCTCCTGCTCCAGCCTAGAAGATGCCTTCCATTCGGCTGCCATTAACGCGTGGCTTCTGCTTTCTTCTTCTCTCTATTTTCATTCTTTTTCATATTCCATCCCATCATCAAGAATAAGGTACTTTATTGCTAATTCTCTGTCGGCGTCAGATCTGTGGAGCCAACACAGTGCTGTTCCTCAGATTTTGGTTGCAGAATGGATTCAGAGCAACGCAGGAAGAGGAAGCAGCTGCAGCAGACCAAGCGGTTGTTGTTACCGTTAAGGTTTCTGGTGCTGTGTTGTTCTTGTTTCATATCCGTGTTGTATGTCTCCTCCGGTCGATTTTCTGTAACCTCATCCAAGCTCCGTCCTGTGCTTGCTTCTTCTGATGTCTCGCTGATGCTGACGGCGTCGTCTGTTGTCAGCTCTGCTGAGGATTTTGGTGATAAGGAGTTCAGGATGGTGAGGGTTAAAGATAGGGTGTTGTTTCCAGACCATGTGCTGTTGTTTGTGCCTAGTACAAGCCAGCTAGTGGAGGAAATGGAGTGCGTTTACCGAACGCGTCAGAGTCAGCTGATGAACAGCACAGGTGGGAGATTGGTAGATGGGGATTCTGAGGTTGTTACAATTCCGGTGGTTTCAACGGATGAGTATGATGAGTTCAGGTCGATTGTCAGGTGTCCGCTTCCCCGGCTGAATTACTCGCCTGAGGTCGGGCTAAGGATGAAGGAGATGGTGATGTTAGAGGAAGGGCGAGGTGATGATTATAACCAGAGTGTTCACTCTTGGGATATGGTGGCGTATGAGGCGGTGCTGGATGGAGAGACCGCAGTAGTGTTTGTCAAAGGATTGAATCTCCGGGTGGATAGGGTGTCTGATCCAACTCACTTCAGCTGCCATTTTGGATTGGGGAAGTTGGACAGAAACGAGACCTTTGTGCTCAGCACCAAAGCCATTTCAGCCGCCCAGGAGGCCGTGAGGTGTGCTTTGCCTCCCAGCATTCGGAATAACCCAGACAAGGCACAGTGTGTGCGCGTGGCTGTTGGGGTGGACCAGATTTACCACGGCAGGATTCTGAATCACACGATTATACCATCTGTTGCAGCCATTTCAAGAGCTGGAGAAAAGAAAAAACAAGTTAGGGCGAAGTATGAGATGTGTGTTTGCACAATGGTGTGGAACCAAGCATTTGCCTTGCGCGAATGGGTCATGTACCATTCATGGCTTGGGGTTGAGCGCTGGTTTATCTACGATAACAACAGCGATGATGAGATCAAGGATGTGATATCCGAGCTTCAGGAAAATGAGTATCATGTAAGTAGGCATACCTGGCCTTGGATTAAGACTCAAGAAGCTGGATTCTCGCACTGTGTGATTAGAGCAAAGGATGAATGCAACTGGGTGGGTTTCTTTGATGTTGATGAGTTCTTTTACTTCCCAGTTCAAACCCGTCAAGGAAGAGGTATAAATGAATTGAGTGTTCCTAGGGAGAACTCACTGCGGAACCTGGTTGCAAATTACTCATCTTCAGAAACCGTCGGGGAACTTAGAACAGCTTGTCACAGCTTCGGGCCATCTGGGTTGCACGCACCTCCACAAGGAGTTACAACAGGGTACACTTGCCGTCTTCAGAGCCCTGAAAGACACAAGTCAATTGTGCGGCCTGATGCTCTCCACAGTTCATTGCTCAACATCGTACACCATTTTCATCTCAAGGAAAGATTCAGATACAAGAACGTCCTGCAGAGTACGTCGTTAATAAATCATTATAAGTACCAAGTGTGGGATGTTTTCAAAGCCAAGTTCTACAGAAGGGTTGCTACTTATGTCGCTGATTGGCAAGAAAACCAAAATGAAGGATCAAAGGATCGAGCACCTGGACTTGGAACAGAGGCCATAGAACCACCTAATTGGCATCTGCAATTTTGTGAGGTTTGGGACACTGGCCTCAGGGACATTGTCTTGGCAAATCTAGGCGACTCAGTGACAGGAAAATTGCCTTGGGAGAGGATACAAATTTGACATCTATGGCACTCCTGTCAGACAACTAGCTCAGCCCACACCTACTCATGAAATCAAACAGATCACAGAAATAATTCTTTCGTTAGTTACTTATTGAGTTTCAGATTTTGTTCATATTAGAGAAGAAGAAGTTACAAGAAATATCTCATCGGCATATGATTGTAATTGACTGAAAGCATCATAATATTCTTTTTGTCTACAAAATGAAATGTACAGAACTACACAAATATCACACCGATACTGAGAGTAACACTGAATTCTCATCCTTAATATACTACTATCATACTAGTTCAAGGAAAAGATAATCCGCAAAGAAATACACAACTCAAAGCCAAGAACTCGTGTGACCAAATGGAAAAATGTTGATTATTATCAATTAGTAACAAACCCAACAGAGAATTTATACTGACTATTGGCATTTATGTGGACCTTTTACTTAGAGATGCATCTATCTTCTCTGCTGCTAATGCGATCCAGGCCTGCATATAAAGCTATGATAGATTAAACACACCCAGTTTGAAATGCATTTTTTAACCACAGAATCATTCTCATCATCATAGCTCATTGATGGCCATAGCATATGCTATTCTAACACATAATGAGGACGCCATTTGATGGCCACTCTAATCATTTATTTCTAAAGGGAAAAACATGTGAGACCATATAACAAAAGTCAGTTGCTTTGCACTTAAGAACATGAAGGATTAATCATTGTTAAATGCCACCCACTATTCTTGGTCCACCCTCCACAGATGATCCACAAAGTATCATGAATAGACATACCTGGTCTGAAGTCCTGAACCCCCTCACTGAGTCCCCACCGAGTATTGTGATTCCATTTTCTTCCACTGGCTGCAAAAGAATTGTCTGGATGGGAAACTGTATCAGTGTTTAATGGGCAATTTGCAAATAGTTCGTAAGTTCTATTTATCTATCGAGTTTTGTAACATATAATGAAGGTACTTTGACATGACAATTTAGCAAATAATATGTTGTGGAGCCTTTTGCAGAACAAAGCCAATAAAGATAAGTACCTTGGGATTGGCAGGTAAAAATGGGAGCTCAGATCACCCGGGGTACAAAGATAAATTTGCCAAGTAACTTCTGCAAAAGCACAATAATATGAGGGTCCTTTACTTTGTATGTAAGAAACTGCTAAATTGCACGATATAAACCTATATGCACTATGCCTATCAAGGAACTTGCGAGCTTGGGATTTGATGGCAGCCTGTGGAGTGACCCTTCTATCAACATATTTGCACCTACTTCTACTGCCTAGCCCCTTTCACTGGAACATTCAGCATTAATCCCTGTTTTAAGGACAAAACTTCCATCAATAGACAATTATTGATATCAGCAACATGTCACACTCGATAGAGATTCCCATACTCTAAAAATCAAAGAAAGATCTGTTACCACAAATTTATTTTTCAGTCACCAAATAAGAAACCATAAACAGTACAATCACAGAGAAGGCTACAAACTGCACTGAAAAGGAAAGAAATATCAACGACCCACAAGGCACCGGTCTGCTTAAATCACATCAATAACACTCCAAAGTTATGCTTAAAGTTACTGCAGTACCGTGATAGTTCAGAAGTCACAGATTCTTGCAAAGTTGGGCCTTTCCAATGACACCAGATACCTTGTGGATCATCCTAAAGTGACAAATAGTCAATTATGTCCAGAATTCAACCTGAAGTCACAAACAATGTAAAGGAATATAATTTTTTGAAAGCAAAATTTTGATCTCGCCGCAGAAAATTGTCTTTGGTCTGATTGACAGCCTCACAGCCTCACTAGACCTACTAATATATTAGTTACTGCTACACAAAGTGTCAACAGACCAACCCTTCACTGTGAACCCTCACTAGACCTGCTAAATAGTCCTTAACTTATAATTATTTAGAACTGAAAATCTACTTCACTTCACAACCATCAGCTCAATATGTAAATTACCAGGTGGAAGGAGCTGCACTCAGAATTTCAAATTTACAATTCAATCCCATTTCCGACACATATGTCGCCAGATTCTCTAATGAACCTGAATCACAATCCACTGTTAATTCAAGAAAACAACATATAACTTAGCACCATGCACTTCTTAGACTAACCAACAACCTAAACGAGCTCATCCGCACACAATGTGAATGGAAACAAAGTTTGAAACACGAATAGACGAACGGAGGCTAGCACTCATACCTAGCATATACTAAAGAACATCCATAACTTCTCATATAATTAAAATGCATTTGTGCTGTATAATCTGAGAAAGTGAAGATAAAAGAAACCTCACATGCAGGCATCAGCAACTGGCGCAATATCCGAAACACCTCGGTTAACCAAAACAACCAGCAGCTAGCCGCATCCAACGTAAACCGGCAAGCTCCGAACTGCATCGATTCTACACTCCACCGAGGCATCAGTCCACTCCTTCTTCGGCTTCGGTCATCTATAACTCGCCTGCCGGTTCATCGTCATCGTCATGACAAATCCACATTCGATTCCAAACTTCACAATGGCAGCAGAAAAGCTCAAATTATGAACTGCAATCGCATGATCGAGTTAGGGTTTCGTACCAGAAGGTTGGCGGAGGATCTGACGAAGCGCAGAAATGGCCGATTTAGGGCCTGCCAATGGAAGATGCGTTCGAAGAAGAAAGCTTCCCGCTCCCATTGGTTAAACTTTGCGGATAGCGAGCAGAACTACTGTATTTTCATTTTGAAATGTGAATTAATATTGGAAATGGGAGCGGGAAAGCTTTTTTCATTTCCAATAAATAAATCGCTTTAGTTCTTCAAAATTCAGACAAATTCATTTGAATTAATATTCAATTTAACTTCAAAGAATATTCAGTAAGTATTCCCTCCGTCCTCTATTACATGTCGTTTAAGATTAATTTGAATAAATTAAGGTGAAGTTAATGCTAGCGGTTGAACAAATTTATTGAATGAGTGGTTAATATTTTTATAAAAAAATTCATGCAAAAAGTAAAATTGGTAGATGATTACTGATGGGAAATTTATTTTTTGTTGTATATGATAATGAAGTGATTAATGTTCGACATTTTAAGGTAGTTATTGACATTAAATACGCATTGAAAATTATTAAGTGACAAGTAAAAGTGGACAAAAAAATTCGGTTAAGTGACATGTAAAAGAGGACAGAGGGAGTATATTTTAAGGACTTTGTTCTCTTTTATAAATTGATACGAATTTTCAATTCAGTTTTTGATATAGCAAATACAGATAGGGGTATAATTTTTACATTTAAATTAAGTTGAATGCTTATTATTATTTTATAAATACAGTAAATGATTTAAATTAAATTTATAATAAACAACATATTTATATATCTGTTTTTCTTTCTTCATTTAGTTTCTATTATATTTATATTCTTTGTTTAGTTTTCATTTTATCTTATTTGTTCAAAACATAGTTATCAGAACCGGATCGAACCGATCGATTCGATTAGGAAACGGACCTGGTGATTTGAAATTAATATCAAATTGCATTGAGAACCGGAAAAAATCAAAAAAACCGGCCGGTTTAATACAAAATTGGTGAACCGGATCGGTCCATTTGAACCGGTTCATTATAATTAATAACTTAATCTTAATTGCATATTATCAATATCTAAAATATCATTTTATTAAAATGTTAGTGCTGAGATTCAAACTCATCCCTTTGTTAAAAAGAACGGATGCTCCAACTAACAAGCTATCAATCTATCTTGTTGTAAATTAGAAATCTAGCAGATTAAATTTCATTTATTGTAATACCCGGTCGAACCGGTTTGAACCGCCTGTTTAACCGAAAAATCAAAAATTGGAGCTCTAACCAATTCAGCCTCCGGTCTAGTTCTGATAACTATGGTTCAGAATGGTAACATGTTTTGCAAAAGAGACAAAAATTGCTAACTCGTTTTCACCCATTGAAAAAATAATGGTTCACAAAAATTGTTAACTCGTTTTTACTAATTGAAAAAATCAATTTGTGTAAACTGAATGAGCTTTTAGCATAGTTATTAAAAACGAATCAGATTGGATTATTCTATTCGATCAATTGGACCGAACCAGGCTCCAATTTGTTTCACACATATTTATCAAATTACAAATTGAATCGGATAGAACCAAAACAAACCAACTAATTTCATAGAAACCCGTTCGAACCAGATTGATTATATGGTGGCCAGATTATTTACTAATATAGACTTAATTAAGCATTAAATATTAACTTACATAAAAAAAATTGGCAAGACTTGAACCCAAGCTGGCTCCCTACTTAACGAGTAGCCTTTGCATTGTTTGTATTAAAAATTATAAAACTAATTATATAGTAAATACAGGTACAACTCTTAATTAATTTTGGTGGTTGAATCGGTTCAACAAAAAACTCAAAAATCAGCTCCGGTCTGATTTTAATAAATATGATTTTCAGAAAAAATCACTCTTCAAATTTGTGATTTCTCTCCTAAAAATTGTGATTTATTTAAGAAAAAAATATTATTTTGGATCATGATTGAAAATATAATTATATAAAATCCGAGATAATAAATAAAATAGAGAAAATTAAATAAAAATTGACAGGCTGACTTTCAAAAGTATCAAACACTGTCTATTTTGTATTTATAAATGGAGCACTATGAACAACAATGTGCAGATAATAAAGGTAAAATCCAAGTGGACGAACTGAGAACGTCCACACAAAATAATGCTCATGAATATATCTGGGCAAACACGTGGTCCACAAAACCCATGGTTTAGTATTTTCGTTTAGCCTTTTGCTTTAATTAACCTTTAGCACTACACATGCACTGGAATTCAACCAATCACAGCCCTCCACGTCATTCATAATCCGAAAGCCACCAAAAGAGTGTCAACACATGTTTCTTTGTAATTTATGTTCCAAACCATGTCAACCTAACTAGCCATTCTGAAAGTCATTAGTGTGAAATTGGGTTTGGGTATTCTTGGATTTGGTATCTAAAATTGGTTTGAGATCTCAATTGTGGATTTTGTATATAAAACAATAATTGATGTTATTAGATTTATATGATGGAAGATCAGTTGAGAGACTAAATTCATGTGATAGACATATATCCCAATTTTCAAGAAGCAGTAAGGCTGTGTTTGGTTAAAGAAAAATTTGGTGGAAAGGAAAATTTGAGAAAAAATTGAAAGGAAATGAAATTTTTGGAGGATTTCATCTAATTTTTTCTTGTTTGGTTTCAGTAGGAAAATATCAAAGAAAATTGTTTGGAATCCATTTCATTTTCCATGATCATGGAAAGTTTTATGAAAAAATATGTCAAAACTATCAACATTTCATCACTTCGTACATTGAATTTGATGAAATACATTGAATTTGTTTAAAATTTGATTATTTATTTGAGATACATTGAATTTGATTAGATTGATTTGTTAGAGATGAGAATTACATTTTCCATCAAATTTTCTATCTAATTTTCTTTCCCTCCTATTTTCCATCTAAATCAAACAATGGATTTTACTAATTTTCCATCCAATTTTTTTTTCCTCCAAAATTTCCCTAAACCTTAAACCAAACACAGCCTAAGTGATTGTAGTATTTAGAAGTTGTCACTTGTCACTCATTCAGTTGTTGTTATGTGGCGCACTTAATTTTTTTCATCAGTCGTTTGCATTTTTTAATTAAAATTCATTAGTTTATGTTATATATTTTTAAAATCAATTTATGTAATTATATTGATACTTTTAAAATCAAATTTCATAACCCTTTGTAAAAAAAATACAAATTTTAATTTCAGATCTATTTTTGGACATGAAACACATTAAATTTGTACAAAATTTCAAAGTAACTTCAAATAAAGAAACAATGTTCATGTTGAATTTACAATTTAGAATAATGATTCAGTAATGCAAATTCAGTATACATCAAGTAAAAATCAAAATGATTTTCCTTAAAATATGAATTGGTTTTTTCAAACAGTGATTCAAGTTAACAACAATTGTTCACAAGCGAAACAATGTTTGATAGTTTGGCTCGGCTAAAGTGAAGGGCTCTTTGGAATAGAGGGACAACTGAACCCTTACTTCAAATAACGGTTCAAGGGAGACCAGTGTACGGAAAATTCCAGCCTTAGAAAATATATTATAATAAAAAAAATTCCAAAAAAAACCGATCAGCAGAATAAATTGATGACAAAGAGACAGCTATGTCCATGAGACCTTTATCTTAAACAGTCAAGCAAAATACAACTAAGACAAAACAATGTAGTTTGTGATTTATCAACCAATCATGGTAAGACAAGTGTAAATTAAATAATTATCTGTTTTAATTAATATTTCTATATACATTTATCAGTTAACTATTAATTCTCAAAATAATAACTATTAGTTCACACAGATGGATTTATCCAGTATCTCGCGCGCCTAGCTCAACCGTTGGAATATAAACATGACTACACATAGCCTTCCTCCATGTATGGAATATGCTTACTTGACGGATCCCATTCCTCCACTCACCACCATCCCTTTCTTTAACGTATTTTGAAATCAAATTTAAAGTAAAACCACAACAATATTATTATTATATTAGTCCTATAATCATAAGGTAATGACCATGTATGAAAAGGGTATATATATTAAGCATCTTTTATTGAATTTGATTTGAGTTTGATAGAGATTGATAGTTGTTGAAAGGCATAGTAAAGAGAATTAAAAGTATGATATGATAATAAAAAGAGTGAGAGTTGATTCATATCACGATGATTCATGTGTGTAAAAAAATGTTAAAAAGTGAAAAGAATAGAGATTAATATTATGCCCAAATGATAATTTGTGACGGAAAATTGTGCCGAATTGATAAATCAAAGAATATAGTAAGTTAAATGTGTGCTTGGTAGGAGTTTTACGAAATAATACATCATTAATAATACTTACATATAAAGTTGTTCAAAAGAAAATTAAAAAGAGTGTTAACTGATATCAAAGACAGCCTTCTAAAGATATTATTAATTCTGATGTGAAAAACTAAATTTTTATTCCATAAAATTGATAAATATTTTTATTTTGAATCAAATAAATTCCAGTAATATTATTTGTACTGTATAAATATTATTTATCTTATTATTAATGGTGAGCATATTATTTGAAGCACGTCCAACAGTGTTCTAAAAGACGCTAGGCGGTGGACGTAACGTCTAGTGAGTAAATGGTTTGACGGGGATTAATTGGACGGTTCGGCGGAGTTATATATATATTAATAATATATTTAATAATTAATTATAAAATTATACCTATACAATTTAATATTATTTTAAAAATAAAGTATATAAAATAATTATGCGTTAAGCGCTAGATAGAACATTTTAAGAGCGTTCAGAAACTAATCGGACGCTTAGGCGGCCGCAGTTTAGGATAGAGCCACCAAGTAATATATTAAATAGTATATTTTTATAAGTTATATATTTCTTATTCGAGTGTTTGAATATTTATTTTACTAATCTAGTATTTTATACTAAATGACTTCATAAATATAATTAATACTATAATTACAACTTCTTCTTAAACATGAAAATACCAACTACTCTCTCCCCGTCCTCTTGTCGTTTAAGGTTAATTTGAGTAGATTAAGATAGAATTAATGCTAGCAGTTGAACAAATTTAATGAGTGAGTAGTTGATATTTTTTTTATAAAAATTCGTGCAAAAAGTAAAATTGGTTGATTATTACTGATTATGAATGATTTTTGTATTGATTATGATAAAGAAGTGATTAATGTTTGACATTTTAAGGTAGTTGTTGGTACTAAATACACATTGAAAATTATTAAGTGATAAATAAATGTGAACAAAAAAATTCAATTAAATGACATGCAAAATAGGATAGAGAGAGCATATTCTGTTCACCTTGTAGATGGACCACGTGAAGATCGGATTTGATTGGTCCAAAACGACTTACTAAATTATACGGCACGTAGGTTCAAACCAAATAAATCCAAAAAAACACCAGCCGTTGATTCTCTCATGAACTGACTTCAGTAAAGCTAATTTTAATCCAACGGCTGAGATTACGCCAAGGCAACAGATTGCACTGATAAGAGACCATCAAAGCCAACCATTCACACAATCCACCACTCTCTTTACTTCTGCTCGTTATCGTATAAATACTCTTGCTCGCTCCCTCGCTCGCTCCATTCTCTCTCTCATTTTTTCTACTCCTACGATGTCGACGACTCCGGTGAGGGACGGCGCTGCGCCGTCGGAGGCTGGAATAATGCTGTTCGGCGTCCGATTGACCGAAGGCTCGCCGGCCAGCTCGTCGGCGTTCAGGAAGTCGGCGAGCCTGAACAACTTGTCGCAGTTCGAGCACGGCGCGCAGGATCCGGCGGCTGAAACAGCAGCCGGATACGCTTCCGACGACCTCGCGCACGCGCCGGGGAGAAGCCGCGAGCGCAAGCGAGGTGCGGATGACATGTGATTTTTAGCCTGTAGATCTAATGTTTGAGGTGTGGTACTGTTGTTGAGTTTTTGATGTGAATCGTTGAATCGGTCAGGGACGCCGTGGACGGAGGAGGAGCATCGGCTGTTTTTGATCGGGCTACAGCAGGTTGGGAAGGGGGACTGGCGAGGGATTTCCAGGAACTTCGTGAAGACGCGGACGGCTACGCAGGTAGCATCGCACGCTCAGAAGTACTTTCTCCGGCAAAATAATCACAACCGGCGACGGAGGCGATCCAGCCTGTTCGATATCACTTCAGATGCTGTAAGCTTCATCATCTCCAAAAAAAAAAACAAACAAATTCAATTTGTTTTTTTTTTGGGTATCTATTCAAGTTATTTAAGTGTAGTTGTTTCTAGGGTATGTTTGAGTTTGATGATGAATGAATTTTAGGATACCATTTCTTGCATTTATATTTGAGTTCGTGAATCGAGGTTGATAGTCATGTCTTGATTGATTTTGAGATGAATGAATTTTAGGATTTGATCTGTCCTTTTTAGCTTCTTTTATTGATTTTATGTTTGACTTATAGATTTGCAGTTGAGTTTCAAGCTTCAGCTTTTGCTGTATGTTGAAATGAGATGAAATGTCTAATGGATTGAATTTTTATTTTGGTTGATATTTGCAGGTTGTGAGTTCAAACATGGAGGAAGATCATCAAGCGATGCAAGAGCCAGTTTCTGTGGCTGGACGGTCACCAACATGTCCTGTGCCAGCTGCTCCTGCATCACTTTCTCCAATCAAGACATCAATGGAGCTGGAGGTCACTCCCTTGACATTAGGGCAGGCACCCGCTAGTCATCGTTACTGTCAACTTCATCATCCAAAGATCACCGTCAACCCCAACTGTGCAATACCAATCCCACCATCATCAAGACTGGCAAGTCTCAGGCTGAATCCAGCCACAATACTTGACCCTCTCCCTCTGTCCCTCCGTCTACCAATGGGCAGCGCCAGCAACAGCCCAGCATCTTCGTCACACTCCTCTCCGTCTGGCTTTCAAGGCGTGCTGCCGCCGGATAGCTTGAACAGCAGTGGCGATAGCATTATAAGCGTGGCTTGAGATCAATAGGTTGAGTATCTGAATGAGCATCATTAATGTACTCATCTGGGCTGTGTAAATTATTGATTTCTTGATGGAGAGATTCTGGATCTTGGTTGGTGTAAGTGTTCTACTACTATGACTCCAGATATGATGCATAATCAGCGCTGCATCTTCTTGTGCTGTGCTATTGCTGGATCCAGACAACAAAACCATGTAACTCAATCCATCTACCTATTTAACTATATTTTTGTACATATTATTATCATGCCATGCCATCTTGCTAGCTAGCTAGTTGTCGTCCAGTTGATGTTTTTTATGTCATTGCTATCCTCTGTCAACAACCCAATCAGACCAGTCAAAATGAATATCGCAGCAGCCTGTAACATGTTTTAATCATAGATATGAAAATCGGAACTGTCCAGTGTCGGTCTTATTTATAAATTCATATTGGACTGTATCATGACGAATAAAATTCGACGAATCGTACAGTTTATTATGAAACTATTGAACCGGATGATGATAATTTAATTGGTTCATTATAAACAAAGGATTAATTAATAATTAACTACAATTTATCTAAATGATTTCTGTAATAGTTTATAAAAATGACATTAGTGGTCGAACTCAAGGTGCCACAATTACTAAAGTGTGTTTCTAGTTTTTCAGAAGCAAACCACATAATCATTTTGTTTAATTGATTCTGATACTTAACATTTCATATATTATAATTCTTATAAATAATTAGACTGTTGATTAAATCAGTTCAGACTGTCAATTCAACCAAAAAATTGATAATGGAAACTCACCGGTTCGATCTTCAGTACGCTCATAACTATAGTTTATTAGTTTTAGTTCATAGCATAGTTATTAAATCTGGACCGGATCAATTGGTTGGACCGGGAATCAGACAGGTACCGATCCAATTTGTAATTAATATCGGATTGCATCATCAATCGGATAAAACAAAATGAACCGACTGGTATATTACAAAACTGTTGAACCGGATGGGTTGAACTGATTAATTGTAATTGAAAATTTAATTTCATCTTATCTATACTTAAAAATTTATTTTACCAAGGTGGGATTTGAACTAGACGCAAACTCAAACCAATAGCATTCTTATGTAATTTACCGTATTGCTAATAACTGGTAGGTCATAATATGTGAATGGACCAATAATTGAACCGACTTGAATCACAATTCATAGTTATCAATTCGGACAGACCGGACCAGGTACCGGTCCGATATATATATATTATCGATAAAATCGGTCGAATAATGAAACTGGTTTGTTTATCTTTTTAAATCATGGCAGCCAAGACTCGAACCCAAACTTGTTATGAGTTAGACAAGCACGAATACCACCAAACTATCTAATTATCTTGTCAAAATTTCAATTATTAACATTAACTCTTATATATTATAATAATTATATATAATTGAATAGACAGTCGAACCGGTTTAGACTGCCGGTTCGACCGGAAAAACAGAAACCCTCACCAGTTCAATCTCCGGTCCGGTTTTGATAACTATGTCACCGATTCAACCAGAAAATTAAGAACCGAAATTTTAACTGATTCGATTTCCAATCCAATTTTAATAACTATGGTTCGTACTTCATAGAATTTCATACAATTTCACACTAATCCTATGTTCTGGTTTCTGACTTTCTAGTTTATAACTTTATATCACTCATTCGCATCATGAGGGTCTGATTTGATATTTTGAAAACCTTAGCATATTTATTTGAAATTTAAATACTTTAGGGGTTCGTCTGTAATTAGTTTTACAAGGGGTCTTATTTAATAATCTGAAACTTAAGGAGCCTATATCTTAATTTCATAATGTTAGGGGCATGTTTGTGATTAACTTTTCAGCTACAAACCAGAATTCCAGAGTGCAGACGCAATCTGAAGTCTGAAAATTCTCAAAGCAAATTGCCGATCAAAAATGGCGGAAGCCGATCGATGATCGACAGCGATCAACGTCGACGCAGAAGAAGCAGAATGACTTCGCTCCTCCCGCATCCGATTCTTCTACCAGTATCTCTCATTCTGATCTCGTTGATGCGCGTATCGTCTGACGAATCGATTCTAGGGCACCAATCGTCGTAAGTGTTCGCTACTCTCTCACAATTCTGAAAATCAAAATTCTGATCGTCGAGCTTATGCTGATATAACGTGTTTTTTTGTGATTTGACGTGTAGTGAGCTTGGCGTGGGGCAGCGTATGCTGTTGAGCTTCAAGGAAACGCCATCGGGTTCGAACAGCACGTTTGATTGCTCGCCGAACGGACCTTGCGTTTCGTGCCTCTACTCTGAAAAGGTATGCGGTATTCAGTTGTTCCTTTCAAGACTCTCGTTTTGCTTGTTGTCAAAGGCTGTTGTTACCGTAGCTGGAGCTGCAGCTGATTGAACATTGGTCATGAACAAAATTGAGAGCTGTTTGTTTTGGCTTCAGTGACATTGTATGGCCATTTGATTATTCGCTTTCCCTATCTGGTTTGAATTTCTGGCTGCCTTGAACACATGATGCTCTTTAGTATCTCTGCTTCCTAAAGATGTGTGGAGTGGGTACCTTTTTGTGATATTGACTACGGTATAGTGATATGGTGCATATGCTATCTGGTTCGTCTGTTAACCTGTAGTTACAGTTGCATCCTTTGGTGTCATTTATAGACAGAACGGGGAGAATTAAGAATACATGTGGGTGCCATTTATAGACAGAAAAAGGAGAAATTATAATTACATATGGGTGTCATTTATTGACAACAAAAATTATGAATTCCTACGGTTGTGGTGTTACTAAAATCTTTGTTGCACGGATATGAGGATGGTTAAATGGGTACGGGTACAGATATGAGAAATGTGAATTTTAAAATTAATTGGTAACGGATAAGGCACAAAAGCGGTTACTAAATTTCTTAAAAAACTATTATTTTAACTTATTAATTGTATAATTTGCAAATAATGAGTTGTTATAAGCAAAATAGGGATAGAAATATTATTGTACTTATATAAAAACATACAACAAAGATATCTAAGCAAATTTTTAAGGTTTTTCAAACATATAATTAGTAATTTTAAGCAGCTAAAGTTATAGGAGAAGTTTATGTTCTAGAAATGGATACATTTAAGGAGTAGGGCACCCTCCTCGGAGTTTTTGTGCAACATAGACTCTCGGCCAAATTATCTCTAGTGCACAGAGGCCAAATTATCTGTTCTGAAACAAATGTAATAACATCAATCTCAAAGGTCACTCATCATATTGAGTCTTTGGATATGTCTGAGAATTTTATCATACATGGACAGCCTTGTTTTGAAGTTTCGCCGCTTCTCTCAATTTTGACACTGCTTATTCTCTGCAGAGCAATCCTAAATTTCGCTGCAGTGAAACTGGATATCGCATACCTTTGAAATGTTCACTATTGAAAGAGAAGACAAAGGAAGTGAATGCTAAGAATCCTCAGAATAACCAGTCCAACACTGAAGATAATGAGGTAACCCCCATATCTGGTGATGCATATAGTTGAAGCTCATTTACTGATGTTCTTACATAAATGGTCACAGGCATACATTACTTATAGAAGCTGTATACCGGCAGTAAGTGAAGACAAGTTGTCGGTGCTTGGTTTTGAGGTATGAAATTTTCCACAAACCTAGTTCTCATCCAGATAAAATAATCTGATATATATATTAATGACACTGATTCGACTTATAATTCACCAGGGAATTATATTATGCATGCTGGCCTTGAGCGGCTCATTTGTATACTATAGGAAGAAACAATCTGCTATCATGTCAGCATCAGGAGCAATCAGAATCCCGACCAGCTCTAGATTCTAATACCGTATGTTGAAACTGTCATTCTTGGTGTCTGTTCCATGCAGTAATAACTAGATGAATCAGTGTGAATAGTTAGTATTGTTCTAGTCTACTGTCTCATGCAGCGTTGTTTTGTCACCATTTCAATTTTTAAAGTTGGTATTACACAAAGTACTTGACTACTTGCAGTTTACTGGAATGGTGATTTTGTTTTTCTTCAGATGTTAGATTGAGGTTCAATGGCTATGGGAGACATGCAACTAGATGTTACTAGTTACTTGAGATCTCTTCTTGTTTTTGTGATATAAGAAGTTAAAGCTTTCAAATCGTGCAAAGTGAAAAAAGCTTGGAACTTTAGACCACAGTCTTTGGTAAACCTTGAAAAGCAAAAGAGAGATTCAAAGATGAAAACTTTGAGTTGATGGAAATTTACCTTTCTCCTTTAACTTTGGGGAGGTCTGAGACCCCATGCCCATAGCGCTTCCATCTTCTTATTGTTTTGGTTTCTATTGTGCTATTTTACAGCTCATGAGGTGATTTGTTGATTTTATAACTTATTTCATGCTCAGATGTGTGAAATATCAAAGTGTTTCACACTCATATTGAACGATTTAAACCTCTGTTGCAGTTAAAAACCAAAGAGAATCCAGCTGAAAAAGACTTTGAAACAGCAAAAGGTGAAATGGAACTCACCTTTTGTTGGCTTTTAAAAATCACTTCGAACTGGATTCAAAAACCTCCTCTATACAATGGTGCTGGTGGGTTCACTTTAATTAACACATGCCCATGGAAACTTTATCACATTAAAATCAGTAAAATTAAGGATCATGCATGTCTTACTAGTATACAAATACTTAAAACTAAATTAAACCTATACATTATTATACATAAGCATCTTATTTGTTTTTAACGCATGCAGGGCTGTAAGTGAAACTTTAACAAAGCAAATAATTTAATTGTCGTATTTCGAGTTAGCTTAATTAAAAAAATTGTTCGCGCAGGAACTATTTTTTCATGCATATTGGCATGTCTCTCTTTTCCCCTTTTTCATAATAATTTAAATTGCAGTATCTATAGGGCATTAAAGTTGAGTTTCTGCAAAGTTTCTGTGCAAATTCTGTCGGGGTTTCATTTCCTTTTTTGACCAGATTTGTTTGAAAATCATGCTATCTGCGCTTGCCATTCATAATCCAGTGATCTATCAATTACCTAGTGTAATATGTCCCAGAAACAATGTGACAAACTGATATAACAAGCTAGAAGCTATCGTAGTTCTTGAAGCAGCAATTGATGAAATACAACAAGCTGGAAATATGCATGGCACCCCGACATTGTCTCTAGCTTCGATCATTTTCCCTCCATCTGTTACGATGGAACGCCCTACTTACAGCGAGCGCATCGAGCTTATTGCATTCCTGATAACGAGCTTTCCGACCATGCCCTAAGTCTTGCCGGGTGGCCGTCGTGATTTCCCGGCCCTCCTGAAATAATTTGAAATCAATAAATATGAATCTTTTTTTACCGCACACGTACGATTAAGGATCGATGAACTATGAAACTTCAATAATGTCGAATCATATGAATTAGCTCTAGAGTGAAGGGCGTGAGTTACTAATAACACAATAAGTTGTGAATAGCAGCGTGTTTGGGGGTCATTGTCATTTGGTTCCACTTTGTCACATCACATTCTGAAATTCTCCAGACTCCAATGGACAAGAAAAAGCATTTTCGGAAAATTGACAGAAGAATATAGCCCGACATTATAAAGAGAAAAATCTAAGAGAATGGAATTTAATAAAGTGAAAGAATAGAAGAAGGAAGGATAATCACTGCTACGACTATTGCAATTATTGGCGTTTGATTCTCAACTTAGATGCATGCCTCTAAGTTGATAATGTAGGAGACGGCAATACCCAGGTTGAAGCATGTCTAGCTTTGCAGAAAACCTTTTTTTTATTTTTTAAATATGATTATTTTCGAACGATGAGATGTTGTAATTAAGCAGACCTGTTATGAATGGGATCAGCTCCGTTGGGAACTCGACGTTTGCTCATGTAGTTGATATCGACTTCTCTGCTCGCCGCCGCCACGGCCGCAGATGCATGATACTGCCTCATATGATCCCCATGATCTTCTTCCTCTGATTCCTTCTGCTCCTCCTGCTCGACTGCCTGCAACTTCAGAGCTCCTGATCTTAACACCACATGGCCTCCACCTGCTACCCCGCCATCACGCTCACCCTCTGCGATTACAATAATCCCCAACACCACCAGCAGCAGACACATCAGCGAAACCAGCGTCGCTGCGCCTCCTAACAGGGCCTTGCAAGACTTGCCGCCACGAGCACAGACACGCCCCCCGTGGACATGAACGACTTCGCCGCACCTCATGATAATCTGTTGGTGCGAGTTTCGGAGAGAAATGGGGTTGTGAAGAGGGTGGGTTGAGGAGAGTGGATGAGAATCTGATTTTTGAAAATGGATATTTTAGATATGAAGGTTGGGTGATTTCGGGTTGAAAGGTCTGCTTTTCATAAATCATATTATAATGATTATTTTTTGGATTATCAGACATAATAATTAATATTATTATTTTGCTAATTTTTTATTTTAATGTTTTAATATATGTCTTTCATAATTTAAAACCTTAAAATATCTCAAAAAAAAACTTAACTCTAAATCTTAAAATTCTAAAATTCTAAATCTCAAAGCGTCCTTAAACCCTAAAAAACTCTATAACTCGAAAATCTAAAAACTTTAAAATAATAAAAACTTGTAAATCTAACATCCTGAAACATTAGAACCTTATAATCCCCAAAACGATAAAAATAAAGTTGCAAAACAGTTGTATTTGGCTTCTCTCCCACATCGCTCGGATATAAGAACAATGCTTCTCTCAAACTCATATAAAAGGAGCCTCCTCTCCCATTCCAATATGGACAAATCCTTAACTACAACTATTTAAGAACTAGAAGATTCTCTTTCTCACTCTTTATAATATTTCTTGAGTGAAATATAAATTTGTGTTGGTGTTCGAAAACATAGACTATCTTGGTTGAACCTCGTAAATATTTGGTGTTTCATTCTTTATTGTTTTAAGTAGCTTTTATTTTGATAGTATAATTATAGTAGTTATTGTGAGGTTAATTGCATAGAATATACTGTCTAAGTACACATGCGGATAATCCGAATGGTGGTTCTGTCTAGGAGATTTGATATTCATAAGTAAATCGGTGTGTATCTCCAATCTTTCCTGAGAATCACTCATTGCAATTAGCGGTTCAATATTTACTTGTTATACTACACGCTTCCACTCAATAATTGATATCAGAGGCTAAGTTTCTCGTACGCTTTGTGGTTGCGGTAAAAACTGATCTTCCACATCATAAAAGATTTTTTTGGACTATTTGAGTTGTGATTGCTGAAAGGTACTAAGTTGATGGCTAAAAAAATTGAAAAGAAGGAAGCAGATTCCACCATTCTAGTAGCGACAGCTACTTCGATGATGTCAATAAGCCCTCTCTCGTTTATAATGTCGAGACCGACGATGATAAATTCCAAATTCTCAGTGGAGGTATTCGATGATTTAGTTCATTTTGGCATGTGACAGATGAAGGTTTTAGGCGTACTATTCCAACAAGGTTCAGATCTTGCTATTAAAAATGAGAAACTAAATGATGTGGAAGAAAAAAATTGAGGAACGCTAAATAGATTGATGTGTGGCACAATTCGATCATACTTGTCAAACGAGTTAGAGTACACTTTTGCAAAGGAGACTTCACAAATGCATTATGCACACATTTAGAAAAAAGTTTTTTTTAAAAAAAACATGCAGAACAAGCTGTATATGAAGAAACGATTGCTCCGCTTCACATATGTTTTCTGTACCACATGTACATTACAAATTATAAATATTTAATTTCAGATCTGCTTAATTTGGATGTGATATTTGAGATGAAGATTTGACGCTGATATTATTGATATCTTTTCCTGAGGAACATGAGTTTCTTGAAATAACTTTACTCTATGAAAAACCAACTTGTCACAAAAATAAAATGTCTTTTCATATTTGATGAATCAAACAAATTGATTCAAACAACATTTTATAGTAATCTGAATTTTTTCAGCGCACATTTTTACAATTTGACAATTTTTTGATAATTTGAATCATAATTAAGGGACTACTGGTAATTCAGATCCCAATATCTTTTATTTTAAATTATGGATAAACTTGAACTATCACCACTTACCTAATTGCGGTCCGAACTACCACGATTTTTAAAAAGGGTGCGATGAAAAAAAAATTGGACTGATTTTCTAAAAGAAAATTTATCATTACATTTCTAAACTAATATTATTATAAGACTTAGATTTGTGTGCGAAAATTATGTCGTTTGGTTATCAAAATAAATTATATCGTTTTGCACACATAAAGAAAATGACGTCTTTTGATAACCAAACAATATAATTTTCACACACAAATTTAAATCTTAACTAACTTGTGATGTCCGAAGTAATGATGATATTATTTACTAATGATAACTAACTTAACTCTCTCTAGAAGCATATGATATACAAAATGGTGTGATATATCTTATCCACATACTCAAGGCATAATACATTGATTCAAAAGGATATATACACTCACTCATGTAAGGGGTAGCTAAAAGCTTGTGTTGTCATCTTAAGAATCGAATTCACTTCAATCTTTTACATATCTTACACTATTATCTATGTAGCTAGCTTCTACTTCAAGATTATTGGTGATGGAGGGCATGAACTAGGAGCATAGTTGTCACAATTCACAACCCGATTGATAATTAAACCGGTTTTGACCCGGTTCTCAATTTATCTGTTGAACCGACAGTTTAAATCGGATCAATAGTTGATCCTATTACTCATATGTTTACTTTTATTAGAGTATTTCAAAACAAAATAACACCATGAAGTGCTTGTGGTAGATAACGTAAATAGTTGTCAATAAGATATGTGGTTATTTTTATATTTCATCCAAGGGCGGATCCAGAAAAAATATTTAGAAGAGTTAATTATCAAAAAATATTGTGTTGATATATACATATTGTATATTTTTAACTTGAAAGGGGTCATTTTGATTTTTAAAACGTTAAATATGGCTCTTCTTTAACTTCATAATATAAATAATACATAAAAATAAAGAGGAATTTTTTTCACCGGGGTTAAATGACCACCCTACCCTTAAGGTAGATCCGCCACTGATTCCATCTATTTAATTTAATATTATACATTACAATCCATGATTTAATCATGATTGTTTAGTTAGTATAGTTAATAAATTTATTCAAATATCAAACCGGTTTGAATGATTTCGAGCGGTTTATCGCGGCATATTCGGTTTAGATTGGTTCGATCCGGTTTAACCCATTTTGAGGTCCATACTGATACAACGGACCAGATCACACCCCGGTTCACAATTCGACTAGTTCAACCGACCAGTCCAGTTCTGATACTGTGACTCGGAGTTAAACAGTTCCAAATTATCTTAATTTAATTTAATTTAAATTGGTTTTTTTTTAAAACTTCAATGCCAACATCTATCTAGCTAAAGCGTAACTTTTACATGTAAAATTTATGAATTATTATTATTTTTAAATGTTACTGTCATCAAAATTCGAACTTGCAACTTCGATACGAGCATCTATCCAAACTTAAGCGCGAACTTGCAACTTTGATACGAGCATCTATCCAAACTTAAGCGCGACTCTTATGTGTAAAAATTGAAATGGTTTTATTCGGCCTCTTGAAAATCATGTCAAAGTCGACCCACCTATCATTTACATTAAAATCATAATCAATTCAAATCATTAATATGCAAAATCGAATAAAATTAACCATTTGTTGATTTTGGGCCCAATAACATGGTTTTGTGGGCCCAGCGGGCTTGAAAATGGTATTCGAAAAAAGTATTGGGCCGCCGTGTAGGCCCAATGTATATATCGCGCGTTGGTGTCACGCATATCATATTACAACTTACTCTCTGTCCTCTTTTACATGTCAGTTAACCGAATTTTTTTGTTCACTTTTACTTGTCACATAACAATTTCCAATGCGTATTTAATGTCAACAACTACCTTAAAATGTCAAACATTAATCACTTCATTATCATATTCAATAAAAAATATATTTCCCACCAGTAATCATCTACCAATTTTACTTTTTGCACGATTTTTTTTATAAAAACATCAACCACCCATTCATTAAATTTGTTCAACCGCTAGCATTAACTTCACCTTAATCTACTCAAATTAACCATAAACGACATGTAATAGAGGACGGAGGGAGTATGACTTACTCCCTCTGTCCTCTTTTACATGTCACTTAACCGAATTTTTTTGTCCACTTTTACTTGTCACTTAACAATTTCCAATACGTATTTAATGTCAACAACTACCTTAAAATGTCAAACATTAATCACTTCATTATCATATTCAATAAAAAATACATTCTCCACAAGTAATCATCTACTAATTTTACTTTTTGCATGAATTTTTTTATAAAAACATCAATCACTCATTCATTAAATTTGTTCAACCGTTAGCATTAATTTCACCTTAATCTATTCAAATTAATCTTAAATGATAATAGAGGAGGGAGGGAGTCTCAGTCAAGTCATTTTCTGTGAAATAAAATATCAGCTACAGACTGAAGTCAAACGTTGACCATCGTCATAGGCATGTTGCTGCAGCAGTGCAGTACGCAGCTGAAGCCATCATCTTCCATCGACAACAATGGCGCACGACGACGCCGTTGACGGAAGCGGAAAGTCTTCGTACGAAGATGCCGCTGACGGATACGCAAAGCCGTCGTACGGCGACGTTGTTGACGGAGACGAAAAGCGGTTGTACGACGATTTTCCGTCCTTCCGGCACAGGTACGACGTCTTCCTCAGCTTCCGCGGCGAGGACACGCGCGAAACTTTCACGGCTCGGATCTTCAGCGCGCTGGTGAAGGTCGGCGTGAGAGTGTTCATCGACAACGAAGGCCTGAAAGGCGGCGACGAGGTCTCGCCGAACCTCCTGGAAGCGATTCACGACTCGGCATTTGCGATCGCGGTGATCTCGCCTAGGTACGCCGATTCGCGGTGGTGCTTGGAGGAACTGGCGACGATCGTCGAGCTGCGGAAGGTGGTGATGCCGGTGTTTTACGAGGTCGATCCGTCGGATGTGCGGCGGCAGAGAGGGAGGTTCGCTGAGAATTTTGAGCGTCATGAGCAGCAGGAGAATGAGGACAAGGTGAGGAGGTGGAGGATGGCGATGGAGAAGGTCGGTGGAGTCTCTGGCTGGGATTCGAAACTCTGGTACACGCTCCTGCAATTATTATCTTCTCAGTTGATTTTTATCATTAGTTTTGAGATTGCTAAATTGTTTATCTGAATTCTTTGGATTAGATCGCTTGTGGATTTTGCATCTGAAATCTGGTTCTGAGATTGATAGATTCGGTTTTACATATGATGGTTTGATTAATGTTTAGAAACATGTAACCAAATCTACAAAATTGTTTGCATTTGAGCTTTGATCACCATCTTCATTTCAGATTCCTTATAAGAATTCTCTCTGGAGAATTATCTGCTTAATAAAATGTATATTTGTTGGATGAAGTATTATTTGTTTACTTCCCACTGTCACTGTCAAACTCATTATTATATGTTTTGTTAAAAGTCCAATCCCCAGCAACTTACACTAAAATGCAACTAGTTACACTAAAAAAAAAAGTTTATATATGTGCCTTTGTTAACGTTGACAATCTCCAAGGCAGGTGACAAGTCATGCCATTTTTATCCTCACAATCATAAGCCAGTAGTTGTATACATATGTGAATTTACCGGTAGAACTAATGTTTTGGTGAGCTCTGCTGGATTTTTATAAAAACCGTGTTGAAGTAACATGGATTATGACGCCTGCTTATTTTGTTCAAGGTTTTGATTGACGCAACTGATATGTTTGCCAGATGCTGGTTGAATAAGCTGTGGTGATTCAACAGTACTCACTTATTAGTATATGGTTGTTAATATGCCGTTTCGACTGATTTACCTTTGAACACTACTATGACAGGAAAGAGCCGCAGTTGATTGAAACCATAGTCAAACAAGTTTTGAAGAAAGTGAATAATATTCCCCTTGGGGTGGCCAAGTATCCCACTGGTCTTGGTTCCCGCATTCAAGAATTGCTTAAAATGTTGGATGTCAATGCTAATGGAGTTTAAAATCGTGCTTTTGTACGGTATGGGCGGAATTGGGAAGACAACTCTCGCTAAGGCCGTTTACAACAAGCTCGTTGTTCATTTCAGACGTCGTAGTTTTATTCCTAGTGTACGGGAGACATGGGGGCAGTCTGATGGGGAGGCAATTCTGAAAAAGACACTTCATAATGATTTACGACTAAGCTTACCTCCAAATGAAATTGGAAAGAACATAGTACGGCCGGTAATTGATTATGAAGAGAAAGTACTTGTTGTTCTGGATGATGTTGATCATGTACAACAGATCCATGCCTTGACCACAGATAGAAATGTATTGTACTCAGGAAGTCGACTCATTATCACTTCTAGAGATAAACTTGCTCTGTCAGGAGGGGTCTTGAATGAATCTTTTGAGGTACCTAGGCTAGACATCCAAAAGTCCCTTCAGCTTTTCAGCTATCATGCATTTGGGAGAAAGGGTCCCCCAGAAGCTTATATGAAACTCTCCAAAGAAATTGTTGAACTTGCAGGAGGGTTGCCATTGGCTCTAGAGGTATTTGGATCTTTTTTATTGGATAAAAGGAGAATGGAAGAGTGGAATGATGCACTCAAGAAACTGAAACAGACTTGCCCTGGCCGTTTGCATGATATTCTGAGGATTAGTTATGATGCACTCGATGAAAAGGAGAAATGCATATTTCTAGACATGGCATGTTTTTTCGTGAATGGGTCAATGAAACGGGAAGACGTGATTGATATACTTCGAGGGTGTGGATTTAACGCTGAGATTACGCTAACAGTTCTGGTGTCAAAATCTCTTATTAAGATTTTTGATGGAGACAAAATATGGATGCATGACGACTCACTAAGGAAAATGGGAAGAGAGATTGTTGAATCTGAGAATCTGGAGGATCCAGGTTTGCGAAGTAGGCTCTGGGATCCGAAAGAGGTCATAACTGTTATCAGGAACAATAAGGTCAGTCTAAACTTCATAACACAATATATATGTGCGTGCTCACTGCAAATATTACGTTACGCATGTGCATTTAACATCTTTTGACTGGTTACTGTACTTGAATTCTTTACAATAGGGAACTAGAAGCATTCAGGGCATTGCGCTTGAATTTGCAAAAAAGGTCACTAGCTGTGAAGACGCTGGTGCTCAGTCACGAGGCTCCACTTTAATAGAAAAGCTCAAGGGAGCGTTTGGTTGCAAACTGGAGTTAGAGAGTAACTGGGATGTAAAATCACTGAAACCTTTGTCAAGCCTGAGGCTTCTACGTATTGATAATATCGAGCTTCAAGGAAATTTCACGTATATGCCTACCAGTATTAAGTGGCTACAGTGGAGAGGATGTCCTCTTACAAATCTCCCATCTGAACTCTGCTTTAATGTTCTTGATTTAGCGAATAGCAAAGTCACACATTTGTGGAATGGACGGAAGAGCAAGGTAATGTTTGGAAGATGCTAAGGCTATGTTCCTGAGTCGATTTTAGGGTGGAGAGGGAAGGAAAATGGGTGTTTCCGAGTTTAATGGAGGAGAGTTTTGGAGAGGAAGGAGGGATTTAAACTTTTTTTTTCCTTCCTATTGGGGGTTCGGAGGAAAAGGGAAGGGATGAGAGATAATAAAATGAAATTACGATTTTACCCCTCATTTAAGAAAGTAAAGGGTTCTAAGGCATTTTTATCAATTTTTAATTTTTTTCTCCTATCTCTCTAAATTTTTTTTTTGTACTCGAAAACACTCTTTTTCTTTTCTCTTTCCTTCCCTTTCATCTCTTTCCCTTCCCACTCCTCCCCCTTCCCTCTCCTTTCTCTCCAGGAACACTGCCTAGACTTTCGCAGACCATTACAGTTACGTTTTTATCTTGTGTTTTATAATTAGTGTCCAGAGGTTAAACGAGCTCATGGAAGCTATAGGGGCGAATTAGGTTAGTTTTCATCACATTTTCACTTGCACATGGTACGGGCTCGCCTCTGACTCTTGTATTCCAATTTCGTTCCAGCATGTTTTAGATATTTACTTCAGTATTTGCTGCGATTGATGCAACAATCTTTATTTCTCAACACATGAGCTAAATTTTGCTTATTAAAAAAAAAATCAGTAATTTGATTGTAAAGGTCCTTTGATACTTTAAATCTGGTTGTTGACTTTCTATTGATGTACTGGAACTGATTGTTGGTTACATTTGTCATACAGATGGCTGAGAAGTTAATGTTTCTGAATCTGAGCGAATGCCATCATCTAACAAGCATTCCTGATCTATCAGAACATCAGAATTTGGAAAAGCTGAATCTTCGAAATTGCCGAAGCTTGCTAAAATTACACAACTCAGTTGGGGAACTGAGTTCCTTAGTTCACTTGAATCTTGAAGGTTGTGTAAACTTGATGGAACTTCCAACTGATGTTTCCGGATTGAAATGTCTTGAGTCACTCATCCTAATTAATTGCTCAAGACTGAGGGAATTGCCATCAGATGTTGGCTACTTGACAACGTTAAGAGAGCTTTATGCAGATGGAACTGCTCTGGATAAGCTACCTGATTCGATCTTCCGACTTGACAAATTGAGAATACTTAGTCTAGTTGATTGCAGGCTTTTGAAGAGACTACCTGAAGCCATAGGCTGCCTGACTTCACTGGAAAAGCTTGCACTCACTAAAACAGCAGTGGAGGAGCTACCGAATTCCATTGGATGTTTGGTCAATCTTAAGAAACTTGAGCTAGATTTCTGTGAATCACTTACTGAGGTTCCTACATCCATTGGAACCCTCACAGCATTGGAAAGTCTGTATTTTGGAGGACAAGTCTTCACAGAATTACCCAGTAGTATTGGTTCACTATCCCATCTGAAGGTACTATCCGTTCACCGCTGCAAACGTATAAGCATGCTGCCAGATTCGATTGGAGGCTTGGCATCATTGATCATGTTAAATGTTGAAGGGATGTCATTTAAAGAGCTACCGAATCAGATTGGCTGTTTGAATATGCTTGAGCAACTAAGCATGTTGGGTTGTGAATCGCTTGAAAGACTACCAGAAAGTTTTGGGAACATGTTGAACTTAACCAGGCTTTCGCTGAGTCGGGCTACAATAACAGAGCTGCCTGAGTCCATTGGAATGATGGAGAGGTTGAACACACTGATATTGGAAGATTGCCAACAGCTGAAGATGTTACCAGCTTCATTTGGAAACCTTAAATCACTATGCTATCTCACAATGACAAACACTGCTGTCGAAGAATTGCGTGAAGAACTAGGTATGTTGTCAAGCTTAAAAGTGTGCAATATGGCGAAGCTGTCATATTCTAAGAAACCTACAAATTCGACGGTCAGTACTGAGGTGACAACCGAAAAGGAACAGGAGATGCCGAAGCCTGTCACAGTTCCCAAGTCCTTCTCGCATCTATCCTCGCTGACAGATCTAAACATTCAGCGTTGGAAAATATCCGGAAAAATTCCTGACGAACTGGAGCAGCTCAAATCGATAGTAACATTGAAGCTTGCCCACAATAACATGTCTCATCTTCCTGCTAGCCTACGCGGGCTTCGGATTCTCAAGTATCTGTATCTGTCTCATTGTAAGGAACTGAAAGTCATCCCGCCTCTTCCTTCCGGATTGATCAAGTTGGATGTTTCAAGTTGTACCCGGTTGGAAAGCATCTGTGATCTGTCAGATATGGAATATTTAGAAGACCTGAATGTTGCATTTTGCATCAAGTTGCGTGACATACCAGGTCTTCAGTGCTTGAAGTCATTGAAGAGGTTGTTTATGGGAGGCTGTGAGTTGTGTTTTCAAGCAGTGAAAAGCAGAATAACCAAGGTCTGATTTCATCTGCACCTACGCACTCACTCGCACATTGCATGGTTGACGAGCTCAACAAATCTAAATTCTTCGTTCTGTGTGATTGCAGGGTACGCTGAGGCACTTGCGCGACTTGAGTGTCCCGGGCGGTGAAATCCCAAGCTGGTTTGTCAAAGAGGTTCCTTATTTTACGAGGACTAAAGTCACTAAACATCGCAGCATAAAAGCTGTAGTAATAGGCGTGGTCATCTCTCTGGATCAGCAGCTGCATGATGATTATAGGGACAAGCTGCCGGCCATAGTGGACATCCAAGCAAAGATTTTTAGACCCACTGATTCATACCCAGTCTATACCAACGTGCTCAACTTGATGGGAGTTCCCGACACAAATGAAGATCAGCTGTACCTGTGCCGGTACACGGAAGTTACTCCATTGCTTCTGATGCTCCAAGAAGGAGATCGTGTGGTAATAGCTCTGAAAGATACTCCGCGATTCAACGGCCTTACTCTGAAGAAGTTTGGGGTTCATTTGATTTATGAACAAGATGATCAAATTGGTGAAGGCGTGGATGAAGAGTGGTTAGATGAATCAGAACGATCAACCTCAAAAAGATTAGCCGACTTCTTAAACTCCTTGTAATACTTGAAGCTGCGAGTCTAACGGAGTCGTTCATTTTCTTTATTTTACAGGAGATGCGGACACTGGTAGCAACAAAGAGTTGTTCACTGAACCTCAGAAGCTCATTTTATTTCTAAAAACATGCCACCCATGCCATGTCATGTCCTAAATAATTAAGCAGCTGCAACTGTGTCCAATGCTCTTTCTTCTCGGAGCTCGTACCAATGTGGCAGCAGCAGCTTGTTGTTCAAATTTTCCTTCTCTCTGTGTGTGGTTTATGAATCTGTTTATACAAGGACTTTCAGAAGCTACTATCCGTCTATGCTCTGCTAAATATTTGATAGGAGCAAGACTATGTACATCTTCCTAAGTTTATTTCTTGGCCCGCGACGACCTTGCACTAGCTCGTCTCACCACATCCCATGCCTTCTGTGGAGCGTACACACCAAACTGTGACGCAAAAAAGGACTCATATCCCGGAGAGTCGAAAGCAAATCCAGTGTGTCTTGATGTTTCTCTAGGCAGACGGGATATGGCAACCCTTCTTTCCTCGTCCGGTGCCAGTCGGTTCTCAAATTCCAACAGTAGCTCTCTGCTGGACTCCTCAGGTGAATGCCAGTGAAGTTCCTGTATGATCTGGTAATCGTAAGGGAAAAACCATCTCTGAACCCTGAATGCGACAATGCCGAATTAGCCACACAAGCTTTTTAGCTTCAGATGCACGCTGAGGAATAATTTTGATACTACTTGTCTGTGGAGTTGTGTGAGACATTGGGCACTTACCCTGAATATACAAAGTCCCCAAAAAGTGCGGCGACCGGCACGAGAAGCAGCGTGAAGTAGAAACAGAATATGCTAAGCAAGACATATATCACAAGGTATACATTGTCCTGCAGCAAGGGCACCATAAACCGACTAAGAAGAAGTTCAAGGTTCAAACGGAAAGCGGGCCTACAATGTGTGATAATTTCCCGGCAGACGGAAAACTTGAGTATATGAAGATAAATATGAACCACGCCAAGATACTGCCCCCAACGCTGATATAATGCCACCTTGTGATGCTATTAGAAAGCATCAGGAGACGTAGGTTAACAGTCCCATCGTGCTGACATCCCAAAGGCCAAGCAACTTCCCGGATGAGTTCTGACCCTTGAAGCTGGAATTCATGGCCAAGTGATAGAATATTAGGGATTGATAAAAAGCAGACACGGCCAACACTCTCCATCTAAACAAGGAATTCCGTATGCCCTCTTTATATAACTCCGGGTACTTCTTGGAAAGTGCCGCACTGACATCCTGGAAAAGATGCAGTGAGTGTATGACATTCAGATTTTTAAATATTATTAAAAAAAAAAAAAGTAATGAGCATTTAAATTAATGTCTTGTTGTGTCATACCTTGTCGAGGAGTCCAACCATGATGACTGGCAAGGTTGTGAATATTACATTATACAGAGACTGGTACCAGTCATCGTAAAATCTCTGGCCAGAGATTCCAGTTTCGAAGGTGAACCAAAATTGGGTCAATGTGAAGGCGAGATTCTTGTAAAAGAAGTATGAAACGACCTAAGCAAACATAAAGAGTATTGACATAATGAATTAGCAAAAAAAATGATAAAATTGAATCAACATGTATCAGGATATCAGATTAACTTGAAATAGTTGTTCTGAAGTTTAGATGAAATGACACAGACCTTGCAGATTCTAACATATGACCACCGCCCGTGCACAAGAAGCAAGTCAGCAAGGAAAAGAACTGAGCAATGAAAGAATAAAACTATAGAGAGAAGAATTGGTGTTGCTGAAGATACAGTTTTCAGTGTGTTTTCTCTTCTTTATATAGCAAAAGAAAATACAAAAATCAGCCAGTTTTGGCAACGAAATATGTTCTTAATTCCCTACCTAATTCTTTCAGATCAAATATATCAGAATATACACAAATTTATTTGTTTCCTAACATTACTCCCCCTAAACTTTGTGTGGTTTGCACCATTCCAGTCTTTGTTCGAAGCTCATGGAATCTGACTCGCCCCAATGCCTTTTGAGGATGTCTGCGAGTTGGTCTTTGGTGCTAACATAGTCAGCTTTGATGCTCTTGTTCTCCATGCACTCTCGGATGAAGTGATAACGAACATCAATGTGCTTGCTCCGCTCATGATGAACTGGATTTTTGCTGAGTGCTATAGCGGACATGTTGTCCACTTTTAGCTCAACAGTCTTGATCGGCTCCCGCTTGATGTCACTGAGAAGTCGGGCCAGCCAAACACCTTGACTTGCTACCGTCGTGACAGCGACGTATTCCGCTTCGCATGAGGATAGGGCCACCAAGCGCTGCTTCAGTGACTGCCAACTAATCAAGCTCTTACCCAGGAAGAAAATCACCCCGGAGGTGCTCCTTCGCGTGTCAATGTCGCCGGCATAATCATTGTCGCTGTAGCCGATCAGTCTGGACTCTTCAGCCTCCCTCAAATAACAACAGCCATAGTGAATCGATCCAGCAATGTAGCACAAGATTTGCTTTACCGCCGCCATGTGTTCCTGCGTCGGTCTTTCCATGAAGCGACTCAAGATCCCAACTGAGTAGGCTACGTCAGAGCGAGTGTTAACGAGGTAGCGGAGGCTTCCGACGAGTCTTTGGTACTCCGTCGCGTCGACCTCTGGTGCGGTGCTATCACGACTCAGCTTGAGTCGCTCCTCCATAGGAGTTTGTGAAGGATTGCACTCCCCCATCTTCGCCATCTCGAGAATCTTCTTGGCATACCAGTCCCATCCTTTACTCTCGTCGAACACAATGTCTCGTGTCACTCGGACTCGCTTGGTCGTTGGGTCAAAGACGCGATATGCCTTCGTGCCTTCGTCATAGCCGATGAAGACCATGGGAGTACTCCGATCAGCCAGTTTCTGGAGGTGGGGTCGTACCTCTTTTACGAAAGCGATGCACCCGAAGCCTCGGAAGTAGTGCACTGCTGGTTTGTGTCCGTACCATGCCTCAAAAGGCGTCAGACCGTCTAGGCTCTTGGTGGGAGCGCGATTGAGCAGGTACACTGTTGTGCTTACCGCCTCTGCCCAAAATTCAGCCGGCAAAGCCCTTTGCTTCAACAGGGCCCTGTGTCACGGACTTAATGTTTTGATCACTAAGTCGTGCGGCGCTTAGCTAGAATCTCCCCAAATCCTTAGCTAAGCAAGCCTTTTCCCTTGGAACTTTGCTAGGAAGCAAAGAGAACTCAAAGAGAGCAATGAGAGTAAGAACCCTTTCCTTATCACTTAGAGAGATACAAGTGTTTTTGGTGGTTTGGAGCAAATGAGCTCCTCCCCATTTATAGGACTCCACCTCCTCAACGGACGGTGGAGATGGATTGAATCCTATGGCTAGGATTCATGGATCTAGATTATTCCTATCAAAATATCTAGATATTTACATGTCACCATCCTTATCCACAAAGTTCCACAAGGTTCCACACTCTTCCAGAAGGTGGACTTGGGCCTCCATTTCTTTGGGCGGGCTTTCCATCCTTCTTTAGCATGTCACGGCCTGGTTTAAGAGGGTCAATCGGATCGGGCCGTGACACCTGGCAGTGGCGACAATGGTTTGATTGCGCCGCTCGATGACTCCGTTTTGTTGCGGCGAATAGGGTGCAGAGAAGTGTCGTTGAACTCCCTTTTCTAAGTATTTCGTGAACTCAGCAGTTGTGAACTCGCCACCATTGTCTGTGCGAAGGACGCGCAGCTTTCGCCTGGTCTCTACTTCAGCTGCTTTCTGGATCCGTTGGATTGCCTCTGGAGCCTCGTTCTTTGCCGACAGAAAAGCCACCCACATGTACCTTGTGCAATCGTCAACCATCAGCAGGAAATAGCGTCGGGCTCCAGGTGTCTCTGGCGAAATGGGACCGCACAAATCTCCATGGATGAGGTCAAGCCGCTCCTCAGCTCGGAACTTAGCCTGCTTCGGAAAGGGAGTACGCCGATGCTTTGTTATGACGCAGACATCACAGAATTGTTCGACATGCTCGAGTTTGGGTTGGCCTCTCACCATTTCGTGTTGTGCAAGACGTCGAAGGGAGTCAAAACTGATGTGCCCGTACCGATCGTGCCACAGCCAGGCGTCATCATTGTGGCGAGCTGAGAGGCAGATCGGGCGCGCCACGTCTAGTTGCAACACATAGAGTCGATTTCGGCTGCGATTGACCTTGGCAAGGAGGCGGCGCTGTTGATCCCAGATCCGAAGCATGCCGTCTTCAATGAACACCTTCGAGCCGTTCTCGTCCAGCTGACCGAGACTAACGATGTTGTTCTTCAAGCGAGGTATGTAGTACACTCCAATGAGCACCTTATGTTCGCCCTTCTTCCCATTGATGATGATGGAGCCGCACCCCTGAATCTCAACGACCGAGCCGTCTCCAAATCTGACAGAGCCCACCACGGCGCGGTCGAGCTCGGTGAAGACATCGTTTCGCCCTGTCATGTGATTTGAGGCACCAGTGTCTAGATACCACCCATCAAGTCGATCGTTGGCATCGTTGGTGCCGAGGAAAACATGAGCGCGCACCTCGTCAAGATGGACAGCGCCTGGAACAGGATTGGGGTTGATGGTGATTGCACACTCCTGCGCCATCAGGAGTGCAGGTTCTTCGTCATCCTGTTGGGCCAGATTGGCTTGCTCCTTCTTGGGTTGCCTGCAATCGCGCGCCCAATGTCCAGCCCGCCCACAGTTGTGACAGTTGTTCTTACCCTCACCAGCCTCGTTGCCTCCCTTCTTCTTGCGCGGGCTCTGTGGCGACGCTTTGCTTCACCATCACCTTTCCCTGACTTGGAGGAGCCTACACCTACTTGCTTCTCCTTATGCCGGGCGAGCCATTGCTCTTCTGTGAGAAGGAGTTGTCCGCCGGTCGTCACATGTTCCGTTGGATCGAGGCGGTCCTCTGCCGCCTTGAGCCTCCCAGTCACCTCCTCTAGCGACAACGTCGAGAGGTCGAGAAGAGTCTCGATGGACAAAGCTATTTGCGAGAATTTTTTAGGTAAGACTCGTAAATACTTTTCCACTACCTTTGTTTCTTCAATCGTCTCTCCGAGTGTGGCGAGATTGGTGACAAGGCTAGTGAGACGCATCGCGAAATCGTCGACAGTCTCCCCGTCACGAAACAAGATGGTTTCGAACTCCTTCCACAGCTGTTGGGCTGTGGCCTTCCGAACACGATCACCGCCGATCCGCATCACTTTGATCGCATCCCAGGCTTGCTTTGTGCTCTCCTTGACCGCAAGTGTGGCAATCATCTCAGAGAGCACAGCACGGAGAATTGCCTCCATCGCCATACGGTCATCTTGACGACCCCCCTCGCCGAATTCCACCACATCCCATAGACCACGAGCCTGCAACATGACTTTCATGAGTAAACTCCAGTCACCATAGTTTGTCCGTGTAAGGACAGGGTAGTTGCTGCCGCCGGTCTCCCTCACCACCCGCTGGATGATCACCTCACGTCCACCATCCCGATAACGTGAGCGTTGCGGCGGTGGTGATGCTGAAACCCGGCGTCCACTTATGATTGGAGCAGACATCGCCCAAGAACTTACTGCTCTGATACCAAATGAAAGAATAAAACTATAGAGAGAGGAATTGGTGTTGCTGAAGATACAGCTTTCAGTGTGTTTTCTCTTCTTTATATAGCAAAAGAAAATACAAAAATGGAAACAAAAATCAGCCAGCTTTGACAACGAAATATGTTCCTAATTCCCTACCTAATTCTACCAGATCAAATATATCAGAATATACACAAGTTTATTTGTTCCTAACAAGCAATTGCGAAATCACTCGCCATCACTGCCTGCATTCCCTCGAGCCCGCTTATTCCCACGCCAACATGTGCGGCTTGAATCATGCTAACATCATTTGCCCCATCACCAATACTGAGTGTTATCTTTTTAGCACCTTTTCTAACCAGGCTTGTCACCTAAAAAAAGATAAGTCATTCGTTGTTTTGTTATAACTGACATCTCACTTCATCAATCTATCAGCTTACGCTTTAAGGGAAAAAAAATGACGAAAGGTATTTTACCTGAGCTTTCTGCAAAGGAGAAACCCGACAGCACACCACTGAGCTGCAATTCAAGCTCAAGTTGAGAAGATTTCCCCATAAGCTAGGATCTAATGCATACATCAAGCACTTTCCATCTATTACAAGTGCCAGTTTTGTCCCAGGTACATCATTGGAATGACGCAGGGCATCTTCTACGCATTTTTCCAGCTCATTTTTTAGCATATCCTTCATATAACATGCAATTTCAACTGCACCCCCCTACCAACGGCATCATGGATGGTCTTGATCAAAATAGAAGCCGAGCGGCCATAAAATGTATGCCGGTCTTGATCAAAATAAAAGCCGAGCGGCCATAAAATGTAAAACCTGAACGCCTCTACAATTATGCAAGAAGAATAGTCATTATCAATGCAGAAATGATCGAGGAATGCTAATAGCTGGATTCCTGTGACTTAACAAATACCCATCTCATGAAGATAGAGATCAAAGACAACATATACTGAAATATGAAAGTGGCAAGGAAACAACTTGACTGACTGAGTCATACTCGTAATAGACGTTTTTTTTTTGCAAAAGGGGTGCTTGAATTAAAAAGATGGAATGTACAGGATGAAAGAAGAATTACAGCTTCAAACTTCAGAATAGATGAAGGAGAAACAATAGAAGAGACTAGGCTAAGAGATGGTCAAGGTGAATCTTTTTGGACCAGATGGCATTAAAACTAGAGTTCTTGATTTCCTGAATATGACTAATCTTCAATGATGCTTCCATCTTCATTGACTGAATTATCTTTGGTCTATTAAAATCGAGACCTTTAAAAATCTTCTGATTTCTGGCCTTCCAAATATTATAAGCACAAGCAGCGACATAGCAATAGGAGTAACAGGTAATATCTGCTTCTGTATGATAAGATTGCTAGTGAAAGTGTATAATGAATTGTTAGGCTGCTCACACTGAATGATACCTACATACGAATCAAGTATGCCAAAAAGAAAGTTAAAATTTCAACATAAAGGAAGATCAAAACAACACAGTAGGTAATTGCCATTATGATGAACTAATAGCATAAACTAGAAGAGGGAGATCAGCAAGAGACTGAATCACCAATTCGAGCAGTGAATTCCTTTGGCAGTGATTGACGACAATGATAAAGTTTTTACTTCCAAGGTAAATATTTCCTCTTAGACAGATTTAGATACTAATGCCAAGAGCAAACGAGGCACTAATCTGCTAAGCTTGTTATTAGAGAATCAACCTTTAAATTCAGCAGCATTTTCATGACTCAAAAAACCCCAAGTATTCTCCTATGCTTTTCTTATCTTCAAATTAGTTTCACCATCCAGGTTTGCAGTCTAGACACCAAAAATATATGAAATGGGTCATGAAAAGAAAAGTAGAAAACGATACTCTTTGGTTGACTAATAAGCACATTTTCCCTTTATTTCCATATAACTTGAATAACTAAGAAGTGAGTGAGAAAGAACCTCAATGTAGCAAACACCATCAGGATTAGTACTTGCAAGGAATAAAATGTCTGCTGGGAAGCATCCATCTTTCTTAACCTGTGAAATGCAACATTCAGCAGATATGCATTTAATGTGGACAGGGTAAATATTAAATTCAGAAGTAAAATTCTTGAGAAGAACAATTTGTCAGTGCTTTCAGCAATTTTCTCAATATCTATTTTCTTAATTCCACATTTTCCAAGTTTACATACATAGGGCTCTCAGTTTACCCGTTCACTTCCATAGTGCCACCTTAAACAAAATTGGTTGCATAAGAGATAAAATCAAGCAAAAATATCAGAGTACTTACTCTGACAATATCTCCAACTTGCAACTTTTTCCATGGAATTTGCACCCAGTGATGACCTCGTAACACTTCTACTAGAGAATTATTTATGGCCATGTCATTTTGAAACCGCTTCTGTAATGTGAAACATGAAACAAGAAAATGTTAGTTGTGACACTTCACATTATTTAAGTAACCTGCATCTCAGATCCAAAATTACTTTCACATATTACTTGAGAGTTGAGATGATACTTACCCAGTCTTCATATGCCTCCTTAATAAGAGAAAGAAGAAGTACAAATGACAGTGGAGCCAGATTTGTTATAGGGCTCACTGGACTGCAAAACAAATAACATTTATTTACATCATTTAGGGTCCATGTAAAAGATGGCGGTCATTGAACACTTGATTCATCGGAGAATGAAAATACTGAGTCGTTTCCTACAAATACTAGAGTGTAGCATTTTACATATGTTTAACCACTAAATAATAGAGCAGAGCATGTACCTGATTGGTGTTGTTGACAAAATTGAGATGAAAAGAAAGTACAAGTTAGCTACCCGTCTGAACTGTCAGTGCAAAACAAGCAACGAGTCAGGAAAGCACACCCTAGTCAGACAGACAAGAGCAGCTATGGTAAAATATTAAATATTTAAACGCAATAAGGGGGAAGGCAACACATATTGAAATAAAATCAAGTAAAAGCTGGCATTTTATGTGAAAATGGCATGATTAGATATTGTTTTCCGTAATAACCAGCAAGATTCTTAGAACGTAGAAAGGTCTCCACGTCACTTATTTTTATTATACTTCGGATTGACTGGCTAAATGTTTGTGGTCTCCAAACATACTAGTCTAGAGAAAATATGAAACAAAATGTGTGAGTTAGAAACAGAAAAATTGATTAAAGCAATAAAAGATATATTTTATTTAAATGGCATCAGGAACCAAGAATCAGAAAATAACCAGCAAAATAAAAACCATGCTGATGGAACAAGAGTATTTCAGGCTCAAGTTCATTTTCACCCTTGAGAATCACATAAATTACCTGTTCATAAAGACCTTTGGGCAAGAAAGTGAACATTATACTTCGTTGTCGACACAGAGTTCCCCTGAACACAACCATCCACCAATCAGAAAGTGATTTCAAATGAACAAAACCCGTCAATTCTGACTCATGCTGATAATATGAAATATTTCGGAAGTTCATGACAAAACTACAAAGCTTAAAAACATCAAATCTTATCCACTAAATTTTGTCACATTCAATTTTTGACTTTGAAACAAGAATAAAAAATCCCAGCTTCTTAAACAATCGATGTGAGTGTATATCTAAATTCTCAACAAAACGATTCCATACATTCAGTTATTCCCTAATATAAGCAGTTCATCAAAGCAATTCAACTGCAGCGCTCCCACCAACTTATCACACTTCCCCACTCCCCTAGCATCATCAATCACTGGCCATATTCAATCCCATGCCCCTAAAATCCTATAACAACTATCCATAATACCCTCACGTCCCAATCCTGCACAAAACCACCACCACAAATCCATCATTTCCATAATTCAACCAGCACTAAAACCCTGAATCTCCCACAATCCCTCCCAAACCAAACTTCCCCACCTCAAAATCACAAGCAAAGCTTTCAAACGCTCTAACAAATTTCCCCAAAAGAATTTTAAAAAAAATACATTACCAAGAGAAGAGGACAAAACGAACCTTAAACCTGACGCTGTCGTTGGCTTCTCGATCGTTACAATAAATCGTCCTATAACCACGCGCCTGCGGCTCAACTAGCGGGAACCGCGCCGACCTCGACGGCTCCATTCGCGCGCTGCTCGGCGTCGACGACCGAACGCCCTCCCGTCCGCCGCTCATCTCCGACCAAACCATACCCTCATATTCGCACCAATTTCTCACCAACAACAATCAATCGAATCCTCAACAGCATCAGTACCCGCGCACGAATGACGCCAGCCGATTACGTAAGCAAACCAACCGGTTTCAGTCGATGATCGGCGAGCTTCACCTTCCTCGAGTTATCGCTTTCGTCTTTTCGTGCCGGGCTTTTACATATTTTCGTAATCGCGTGGCTTTCTCATTCGCATCAGTATCTGCTGACGTGGACATCAGGTGGATTTTGATTCGCTGATATCTTCGGGCCCATTCGTTCCACCAATAGGAGCGTCGCGTGGGAGTAAAGCTCACTGCGACGCGTTGTACGAAAGCGGGAAATTGATTAAAACGACGGCGGTTCGCGTAGACATTTCCCTCACGTGGGGCTTATTGTGGAATACATTTATGGCGAGTATCAAATTGAATTATTGATAAGCTGGTGACTCCCATTTCTTTGGAAATATAAATTTAGTAAAATATTTATTTATTTATTTATTTATTTACGGTAGAAGGGGCTATGTTTGTCACTTTAGAAAAGTATGTTTATGATTATAAGATTAAGCATTTTATGGGATTTTTATGGTCATTTTGAAATTATAAATGGCATAATATATTCTGTTTTTTTTCACTTAATCAAATTTATTTGTTCAATTTTATTTTATTATTTAATAATTTCTAATGCATATTTAATATTAAAAATTAAATTAAAATCTCAAATATTGATTTTCTTATTATTATAATCAATAAAAAATCATTTCTTACCAGTAATAGTCGTCTAATTTTACTTTTTGCACAAAATTTAAAAAAAATATTAACCGCATATCGATTAAAATTTATTCAACTGCTAATTTTAATATCTTTTTAATTTATTCAATTTAACCTTGAATGACTGTTATATTAGGACAAAGATAGTAACTAACCTAAATAATTAGGTCAATACGAAATTACTAAAATATTTAATTTATTATTTTGTGTTTTAAATGACCAATTTACCCTTAAATATCAACCAAATTACTAAAACTTATGTCCGCATATGTAGAAATTTTATCTCATGCAGAATCCTAAACCTTCTATTATTTACAATGTCTATCATGTTTATTTCATGTATTCTCACATCACCATATTCATTATTTGTAAAATAATTATACAAACAGAGTAACAAATATTAGAATAAATAATTTTTTATGAAATATTCTATTTATTTATTTTATTTTATATATATATGAATTATTTATACACTATACATCAATTTAAAATATGAACATCTAAATAACTGTCTACAATGGCAGCAAACCTTTATCCATTTTAATTATATAAAATTTAATTATAATTGTTTCAACATACATCACAACAACAATGGAGAGACCATCCAATGGAGATCACCACAAGCTTGATGCACATATATAAGCTATATAAGCATGTTCTACAATATGACCTGTATACGGCGATAAGGCGGCGGCGGAGGGCGGAGGATCAACGGATTCGTTGGCAGTAGCGTATAAGTGGAAGCCTGGTATCTTATTCGAGGACTTATTGCTGACGCTGAGTTTCGAGTGAGTGTGGTTTTTTCTTTATGAGGATCTGTCGAAGCCGCCGCCAACTTGCATGTGGAGCCAGTCCGGGGAGGAGGGGCGGCCGTAGTCTCTCGGAGGTTGGGGAGTGTAGACCGCCGCGGCCACGCCAGCTGAGTCGAACGCTTGCTGATTAAACTGAAAATAAGCACCAGAACATATTGGTAAAACATAAGCTGAAGGATTAGGGGAAAAAAAACTACTACGCATTTGATCAGCCTGGTAAAATCGGAACTTCAGGTGAAAGAGTTATGAACGGATCTGCGCGATTATATGAACAAAAGAAAATCTTGCTGAGGTCGAAAAACAAGACAAAAATGATTGTGGGTTGGGCAGGGAGTTATCGGATCCGCCAGTAGACGAATCTGACCAAATTGCAGACGTAGAAATATTCTTCTGTAGAAAAAAAACAAAGCAATGGAAATTATGATGGATGGATTTGGCAACTTACGTCCTTAGAGGAAAATGCGTCGAAGCCAGGAGGATGCCTGGAGTTTATAGCTTCAAGCTTCATCGACAGGAACTGCAGGCGGTAAAATGATGATGAACATAGCGATCCATAAATAAATTAAAATTTATTTTAAAAAAAAGATCAACGAGGTACCTCTACTTGGCGCTGAAGTGACTGGATGTAGTTGATAATTTCATCGAGGACCAACGCTTTCCCGATCACCTGAAGTATGAATAAATCACGCTAAGGTTCAGTCTAAGCGAGCATTCGGTCAGTTCAGCGCAAAGCTCAGTCTCGACTACTCCCATGACTGAGCTTGTGTCTCAACGAGCGCTCGCTCAGTTCAATCAAATGGTGAGTGGGTTTAGCACAAAGCTCAGTCTCAACGAGTGACGTATGAACGGTTAAAAATGAAAAACACTGACCTTGTTGCAGCCAGGGACCAGATCCTGGAGAATTTTCATCCTTTCGCTTATCTTTTCCCTCCTGGCCTGAAAACGAAAAAACAGAAGAAAAAAATTCACATGTCAATAACTTTATTCGAACAGCAGCTAAATTAAGGCGGAGACAAGCGCCAAATTTTGTGTCCCGAATCCTAATAATTGGCGCAGGAAGGTCTTGTGTTCAAGCTAGGTGATTGGCTGAGTTCGGTACCCTTCACTTCATCCGAATCACCCTCATGTTCGACAGCTCTAACGTGGAAATAGTATCGCTTATGACACACGTTTAAAACACTCAAATATCACACACGGCGAGCCTCGTGCCCCATGTGCTCGTCGAAGACAAAGCGAGCTGAAAAACAGTTACATCCGGATGGCGAGAGCCATGCACATTTTCCACGCTACTGAGCGAAAAGCTCTTAGAGGATTAATTGATCGAGAGAAGTTTAAGGAGTTTACCCGCTCGGCGAGACTGTGGCTGTCAGTAGCCTGCCCTCTTCGCGCACGAACATGGATGTAGTCTTGCTTGGGCGGCTCAGCTGGTTTGGAATTGTTTTCAGTGGCGGCGTGGCCTGAGGTTCCCTCCACATCCGCCGCCTCTCCTTTCCCGTTGTCAGCTGTGGATCTCAGCAGCTTGTTCCGCTTGCCATGGCCATCATTCTGCACCGCGTAATTCAAAAATATTCATAGCTCGATAACGGAAGGTAGAGGTCTAAAAATTTAAATTATCAACGACCCGAAACTCAGTCACATGATCCATGTTCGGAATCACTCTATGGCCGATCAAACCGTTCAACTCGAATTCAACTGGAATTCAAGAATGATGACAGTTGACGACATTTATGATTCATGGTTAGTTTTCTATCAATCAGCTCAAATTCGTCGAAACCCGAATAAGCTAACTACTAAAAATAACATCTTTACAAAGATAATGAGACATGAATGCTAAAGCTAGAGGAGCGATATACCAGTCCACTGGCGGCGCTGGTGGAGACAAGCTTGGCAGACTCATCACCAGACAGAGCTTCGTAGCGCTTCTTGCCACCGTTCTGTCTGCTCCACCGCTGCTCATAAACCATTGACTCATCGCCAGACGCGTCACTGATTGGATTACCCACAAACTGCGCGAAATGAGCTCGCCTCAGCTCGAACTCGCCGCTGCCGGCGTGGTCATCGCCGCCGCTGATCGGGAACGGCCAGATCTCCGTCATGTTGCTGTGCGGGCCCTGGTTCATCATCGTCGGCGGATCCATCAAACACCCAGAACAAACTGTCGAACTCACTTCACCACCCGATGAAACAGTAATGCCCAGAAAAGCCCTCAGTCAGACAAATCATCAAACACCTTGCGCGCAGCTCAGGCCAGTAGCTCAAACCCGATATAAAAACCTAAAGGAGCGAAAATAAGCGAGACCCAGATGCGAATATGACTAGCGGAGCTCAGAGAGATGGGTGAGCTTCGATTGGGACAGGCGTGGAATCGAGCAAGGCGCGGTTGATAAATAGCTGACGAAGCTCGATCTCCATGGATGGTGGTGGAGGAGGAGTGAGAAGGTTGGTGCGCACTGTACCGACTGGCGCACTCTAGTCTCCGTCGAGTCGCTATTTAGAGACAGAAACCTCGGGAGTTGAAAAGCAAGTGACTTCGACTGAGGTTTTCTCGGAGGGTCCATCGTTGCTTGCCAGAGCAATCCTCCTCTGCGTATCACACCCACACAACGAATATACATCTCTTCAATCCCATCCGTGCGATTAAGCGATGTCGAATATTGACGGCTGGGATTCGTTAATGGCGTGGGGGTGACAGAGGAACTTGGCTCTTACAGTGGAGTGGGATGTAGAGAATAACGTCATTTGCGGAAACGGAGGTCGGGAGGTGATTTGTCGTGCTTTGCAGTGATTAGGTGGCTAATAAAGGTGATTTAGTGCTAATTTAAGGAAGATTTCGATGAAATTAATGATTGGGATTAAGATGGGAATGGAAATGGCTGTCTATTTTTGCATAAAGTTGTCTGTTATGATAGTTTACATTTGGCTTTTGAAACGGATGATTGTCAATTCGGGGGGAGAAACCATTCAACTATTATCATTTATTTAATTATTGTTCAAATTATCACGATTGATAAAAATAGATGCGATGAAAAGAAATTAGATTGATTTCAGATGATGATTAAGATCAATTTGTCTGATTTTTTAAGTATAATTGCTTTTATTGAATTTGGTGAGTATGGATAATTGGGTTTGAAAAAAGATAATTTTGTTTATGCGTGCAAAATAATATTATTTAATTTGATAATCAAACGAAATGATATTAATCAAAATAATATCGGCATTTTAATATATTTTTTGATATTAAATATGAATGGAACTATTAAATAAAAAAAATTAATTTAATTGACAAATAAATAAAGGACAATGAATACATATTTTCAAATCATTTTTATTCATATAGTAAAATCTAAATCAATGCGGTGAACTATTAAATCACTGCTAATTCAAATAAATTATTGTGTTTTAACGATAAATAAATCAAATAATTTCTCAATAAAAAAACAATAAATATGACTTATGACCTATTTTCACATATTTATTACTTCATCAAAATAACTAAAATCACACCATGTTAACATTTTAGGGAGATACTCCTCATGCTTATGTACATATTACTTCATTCGTCCTTTTTTATTTGTCACTTTTCTTTTATAAGTTTGAATTCGATTTATAATTTATAACGTGAAATTTTATCATAAACATTATGATTATGTATTTTAATATGTTTGCATCGAATTTTATTTTGATAAAATATTTTTATTATAATTTTATAATATTTATATTTTGAATTATTTATATTCAAAATTTAATACATGATATTTTAAGTGAAAAATAAAAGCGGACAGACAGCGTCTTAATATAAAAAATAAATGATTTTGAACCTCGATGAAAATGACTAAAAATTATGCGAAAAAAATCTCATGCTTGGCGCGGTCCACCTCGAGTCACTGTCGCAATAACATCACAATCCGATCATGTCCTCCCTAACCAATCACCAGCTGGCTCCAAAGCTACAACTTCATACACATTGAAACATAACTTGATGAGGGCAAATGAATTATTAGGGTTTGTTTGTGCAATGTTTGAAAATATCGGGTCCTTGAAACGATGTCGCTTCGAAAATCGGCATGATATCCTACCCATTCTGATCTAATAAATTGTTTGTTTCACTAAATGAGTAGTAATGCCAGTAGAAAACTCCATCCAATGATGTTTGTAGAATTTTTATGTATCAAGATTCACATGCGATTACAAGAGTAGAGTTGAAGTAGTGACCATGCCTCTTAAATCAACTAATCCTCACGCTTGTAGGTTAATCAGAAATCTAGAGTATTAGCCACTATAAAATTATGGAAGCTCAAGTTTCTTCTGATTCCACTCTCTGATTGTTTAACATATAAGATTATTTTTTAACGAGTTCAAATTATTTAGTGAAATGTCTCAGAATATGTATTGAAAATAATAAGAGTTAGGATCAGAATCTCCTGCAGCGAAATCAGTTTGTAATCATCCAATATAATGTGGTATTTAATACGCCACTAAAGCTCGTGGTGCAATCAAATTCAATAATTTTTTTAATCATTCATCTTTACCCATTCCATAACAAATTTGTTTGTGAATTTTTTGATTTGTAATTTCGGCATGTTTTCCAAAATGAAATGAATTGAGATTTATTTAGCCAATTCGAAGACCCTCGAAGTTCATATTTCGATTCCTTTATACTGTCTGACTCAATTACTGTCGTTCACATTGTCGTTATATTATAAATCTGTATGTGAAATTATGATGAATTCAATAGATGATTTGACACATAAACATACGATACTGAATTGCACTGATTCAATGAAAATGGATTAGCACGAGTGTTCAGGATCACAGAAATGGCTTGAGTGAGATTGATCGACCTACATGAAATTCGCATGGTTGTCGAATCGAGCATCCAACCATTTCGAAAGACAAGCAAACACCCATCCGTCAAAAAGTCGATACCAAACTTTCCCAAAGTAGAAATTTCGATACGGCTTAACCTACGCCAAGTGAAAACTAATCCGACGTTTAATCTCCCAAATTCGAATTCCAAACCCCACGTGATTAATCCACATTCGAAAAACGTGTCGATAAAAAACACCCGCAAAAACTCCATCAAAAAAGTCCAGGCGACGGGTGGGACGCGACGTGGCCCAATCCCGACCCTGCACCCTTTCCGCTTTTGCGATGCGGCCACGTGGCGCGTGATCCTGTCGGGGACAGGTCACGTGCAGGTTGCCAAATGAGGAAAGGTTGTGCCACGGAACTGTCACGTTAGTTTCCGGTTCGGGAAAATAGAGACTTATGGCGATAAGATTAACAGCGTGCTGAAGGATGACATTTGACGTTAACAGCTCACCTTCGAATTTTCGAAGGATAGGGTTTCCACGGCTGCAAATGTTGCTGTGGAAATTAATCCACTTTATGGAGGTTCGAATGGAATGGTGGAAAATTCGAGTGTGATTGTTTGTGAGAATATATGCTCATAAACATTAGATAAAAATAGGTGCACGTTTGGTACTATGTATTAATTATTTTAATATTAATATTGAATGTATTATTTAATTCATCTCTCACTAAATTATTAATAATAATCATTTTTCATAATATTTTTTCTGAGTGTTGCATACTAATTTATACTGATATTTAATATTGCATTAAACAACTTCACAAGTAATTCTCTCCTAACTGAGATGAGGGAAAATGGCCCTGCTTTCACCCCTCTAATGCATACCAGGTGGCTGGATTCTGAAAAAAAATCCTGTTGTAATAGTCTTAAGTTTTTAGTTTTCCCTAGATCAAGGGCTAAACTAGGTCCAAAAATGACCTGTGGTCATTGTTTTGTGTGGAACTATTGATTCCACAAGTAGCGAGCATGGTACATATAATTCAGTTTGATCCTTGTAATTGTTTCTCTCTTTTTTGGAATAAATAACCAATCTTCCAAAAAAAACTTCACAAGTAATATTAATACTAATATAAAACTCTTAATACATCACGCAAAGTGTGTATTATATGTATTAATCAATGATTCATTGATAAAAGTGGTTGTGAATATTATTATTGAATGAATATTTAAAACAAATAAAAAATTTATGAGTTGTCGTTGTTTCCTCACGGGTGCATAAAAAAAAACTTGAACTAATTTAAAATAACATTTAAGATTTTTATTGTGTGAGTCACTAAATACATTTGATCTCGGGACTTTGCTGAAGATTAAGATTGGATTCGTATGAAATAATGTCATTTTTTTATCTAACTATTTATGAACAAAACGATACCATTTAAATTGAAGATAGAACGACGTAGTTGTAGTCCATGTTCTATGAGCCTGATTCTTAAAGTAATGTTAGTTTAGAAGTGTGATTGGAAATTTTATTTACAAAATTAGTAAAAAAAAAATTGCTATCGATAGTTCAAAAGAAGATTTTAATATTTCAAGCCCCTTTTATAATCAATATATTTATAGGACTAACGAGATAATTTAGCAAAAGTTAATAATTATCGTGGTGGTTGATGACCAATGAAAGTAGGGCTGGGGAGAGCTTAGCTGGTTTAGTACTTAAGAGTACACAAGTACTTAAGTGGCCACTTAAGTAGCTGAGTGACTTAATTAATGTTCCAAGTGGGGTCATTGATCGCAGCCTCGTGAGAATCAAAGAAACACATTTGAGTCCCTGAAGTTATGTCACATGTTTGGGTTTGCGACACGCTACCGATCATAGTTATCAGAACCGGATCGAAAATCGAACCGATCAAGGTTTCGGTTTTTTGTTTTTCGGTCAAACCGACAGTTCAAATCGGTTTAACCGTCGCTATAATTATATATAATTATTATGACATATAAGAGTTAATAGGTTAATTATTGAAATTTTAACAAGATAATTGGATAGTATGGTGGTATACATGCTTGCCTAACTCATAACAAGCTTAGATTCGAGTCCTGGCTTTTATGATTTAAAAAAATTATTTTTTAAATTTAGTTTAAATCCACTTTCATAACAAATCGGTTCATATATCCGGTCCGGTTCACCGATTTTATCCGGTTCATGATGCATCCCGATAATATATATATATCAGACCGATACCTGGTCCGGTTCACAATCAAACCGGTCGAACCGGCCGGTCCGATCCAGTTCTGATAACTATGCTACCGACTTGAGCATTTTGTGTGAACAAGTTGGTCGAAAGAGACATGGCAGTTTCAAGATTTTTTTTTTCGGAGAGTTAAAATTACATAATCAAAATTTTTTGTTGAATTCGGAAGATGGGCAAAATTAAAATTTTTATTGAAATTATGCATATAAATTTATTTTCTTACACATATATAATTTTTTTTATTATAGATAGAGATATTTTATGTGAGATTCGGGGGTGGCTGTCGCACTGTCCCCAAGTGAATCCGCCTCTGGAAAGAGACAATCAAGAATGGATCATAGGGTAGTGGAGCATTCACGAAGAATTTAAGGGAGAAGAAAATATAGAGAGAAATGAAATTCATTTGAATTATAATTGATTTTTTTTGTTTGATTTGAAATGGAAAAAATGAAGTACAGTTTTAAAATCATGTTTAATTTACAGTAATTTTTTCTAGTTTTCAATCAAATTTTAATTCTCATTATTTTTCACTAAACGAAACATAAAATTAATGCTCCTAAGTTTCCATCTAATTTTCATTTGCAAGTGAGGGGGAGTGTTGAGCATATTAAGTGGTATTATCCCACATAGTCCAGTGAAGGCTCAAGATTGATCCTTATATATAGTTGGGCTCCCCCACTCATTGTCAATTGGTTTTGAATGTGGATCCAACAATTCTACAATGTTCATCCTCCCAGCATCAACAATTTTACTTTTTATTAACTCACACTAACAGTAATGCCAGCAGCAGAGCCGGAGGTGCTTCCAGTAACTTGGTTGGTGGCCCCTTGAGCTGGGACGAGGAGCCGTTGGATGATTGGGGTCATGTAGATTTAGGGCTAGGATGCATCCGATGTTGTTTGCTAGCTTTGGAGTTCCTTTCATTTGGATTTCGAAGTTCATGTGTTGTATATTTTTTTATTTATACTCTGATAGTTGATTGTATACTTATTTTCAGATACAATAAACATTTAATGTATATTTTTCAGATACATTAATCATCAAAATTATTTTTTTCCAAAAACAAAAATTTCAGTAATTATCATAAAAATAAAAAATGCATACAAATAATTTATAAAAATACTAAGTATAAAAAATTGGTTCCCATTACTTGTAAACAATACTATGTTTGGAATGAACTAGACTTCATCTCACCAACTGGGAGAATTGGGTCACGGCCCAAGAAAGCCCAGACCAACAAAGATGGACCTTGATCCGGCCCATGTCCGAAAATTTGAATCGGGGATTGAATTATGGTTGAAGGTTGACTGCTAGATACCTCGGATCAGCTAATTTCATTGATTTCTGGGATTTGATTAACAAGTAATAACACAACATCGAACAGAGCAAGTCGCAGAGGAGCGTGTTGCTGGATATATATCGATTTATTTTCTTGGTCAGCTTATACATGTCGTTTAAGGTTATTTTGAATGAATTAAAGTTAAATTAATACTAGCAGCTAAATTTAAATAATAGACCTCAATTTGCGCCTTCAGCGTTTAGTGTATCGAAGCGCAAATGCGATACCAACCGACCTCGAACCTAAAACTTTGTTGATGTTAGACAACCCCAAGATCACTAGACCGACATTCTGTTGGTAATACATTCACATTTGATCGAAAACATTTTTATCAACGGGGACGCAAGAAGGATTTAGAAGAATCAGATGGCCTATTCAAATTTTTTATCTAATTATTTGCTGCATTTCAGGTTGTGCAGAGCAAAATAAATTATATATAATCATCCCGAAATCAAAATGATGTATCTCAAATTGAGCATAGTATACATACACATATAATATCATTCTTTGATAATTAACCTGTTTTATATACTTTTTTTTCTAAATCAGTAGTGATTCAAATCATTGGAAAAAAAGTTAATTAAGATAGGTTTTCGGGAGCTTTTAATTAATCCGAAGTCTCAAGATTATCTGTTCGAGTTTTATTGGTGCCACTTTCCGTTTATATATGCTAGAAGCACATGTAAACTGACTCACAGTGAATATGAACGTCACTATCAGAATGGAGAAAATGACCAACCCCTAACTATAAAAAAATATACTATTAAGATTTTGGCTTAATGATAAGAAAAGAGGGGTAAGATAAAAAAATCAACATAAATTGATGTTTCATCACGCCAAAGATCAACCCAAACCGGAAGTCATATCATAGTCAACTAAACCTCCGAATGCACGACATGTAATTTATTGTCTTCACGCCAATACCAATCATTTGATGTTTTTTTTAATGAGGTGAAAAATGAGGATACCTAATTAATCTTATTTATTGAGTGTTAAGTCACTAATTTTTGTCTTTAATCTCTGATGTCATGCTCCACCAAATTAAGCTCCAAGTGGAAAAAATCTTGCTTCTACTTCATCAAATTGTATGTGTACATTTGAAGACATGCATGGAACAATTTTTATTTTGTATTTGGATAATAATTATTTATGTAAATTTATATTTTTTTAAATTATATTAAATTCAAAAATATACTTAATCAATACCTGTATGATGAGTATTTGAATATTTCGTTTATTCAATTTTTCTATAGTTAAAAATATGTATATCAAAAAGTTAGTTGTGTAATTATACGGTCTGAATTATCATAGAAAATGGTGAAAAAAATGGAATGATTTTATAAAATAAAATTTATAATTATACTTATAAATTAATCTGCTGATAAGACATGTGCATTAAAACTACATTGTTCTCTCATAAATTGAATGATAATGTTTTATTCACATAAATAAAATGACGTATTTGTATACCTAATCAATACTAATCATAAAAATAAATTAATAAAATCAATTAAACAACGTTAATTAATTTAATCGGAGCTCATTTTATTTTGCTTTTAAACAAAAAATAAAATAAAATACACCATTAAAAGATTATTAATCTTATAATCGCACTCATGCCTGCCAATTTATTAAAATAACCCACCAAAAAAAGACAAAATTATAAGTAAAAATCTAAAATATGTAAATTTAGATTTATTAATCACTGACGTATTTTCTGATCACAATACAAACACGTGGAAGAATCTCGACAGACAAGCGTCTGATCTCAACACGCTCACCCTACCACATTCTGACACGTGTCCCCCGATCTGGTTTGAGCGGATCCCACGATCATCCTATCACGCATGATGCCAAACTCCTAAGTGGGCTACAGCCAACAACAGACACAATCCATTTCAAAATTAAATATCACAAAACATTAAATAAATATCTAAAAAATAAATTTAAATAAAAAATCTATTTCTCATCACTAATTACTGATTCGCCCTCAGCTTGCAGCACTATCAATCATCACACATTAATTTTTATTTTATAAGTCAAATAATATTTTTATTATTAGTTTTATACATTTATAGCTTATCATTATTGATCCAATTAAAATTAATAAAATTTAATAAAAATATCAATTTGATAATAAAAAGACAAATCTTAATTAATATATTTTAATTTTTAAAAAAAAATTAAATTTACAATTGCAAAAAGTGGATGCCTGTAACATGTTATTTAGTTTTCAATCCAAATTAAAACATATGTTGATTAGTATTCAATCATTTATCACGTCCAATTTAATGTACTCCCTCCGTCCTCTATTACATGTCGTTTAAGGTTAATTTGAGTAGATTAAGGTGAAGTTAATGCTAACGGTTGAATAAATTTAATGAGTGGGTGGTTGATGTTTTTATAAAAAAATTGGTGCAAAAAGTAAAATTAGTAGATGATAACTGGTGGAGAATGTATATTTTATTGAATATGATAATAAAGTAATTAATGTTTGATATTTTAAGATAGTTGTTGACATTAAAAACGCATTGAAAATTGTTAAGTGACAAGTAAAAGTGGACAAAAAATTTCGGTTAAGTGACATGTAAAAGAGGACAGAGGGAGTAATGATTAAGTATTAATAATTATTTCAGAGAGGAATTATTTTATCATATGATTACATTTTACTTATCATTTAGTCACGTAACAATGTGTTATAATATGTCATATAGAAAATAACTTAAAATAAAGTTGTTATTATCTAAAAAATAAATTGATTAATGTCTAAACTAAAATTTGTTTTCTAAATATTATTTTTATTATAATAATATATAATTTATGATCTTTTATTTGCCATTTTGCTGATTGAATTACAGTTTGAATTTTTTATTTTCTTTTTTATCCATTTATTTTTTTCTATTTTGATATAGATAAAAAATTTACCTGTTATTTTAAGTAATTTTGATTATTCTATTTAAACTATTATTATTTTAATTATTATCACTTTTAATTAGAAATTAATCTCAAACGGCCATGTAATTTGCTGCAATGGTAAATATTAAATTTATTATCAATTAGTAATTGACACGTATATGTATTATAAAAGTAGTAATTTAAAAAATTATTATTTTACAAGTGTCGCATGATTGAGTACCAAATGAATAACTACTCTGGCAACCAATAACTTTTAATTTACTTCCACTAACTTGAAATATTATAGAACTCATTCCGCTTTATAATTTGACCGGCCTAAAAGAAAGTATAAATGATTCGGTGATTTGTTTTATTAATTTATTATTCTATTAAATCAAAAACTAAATTATCATATCAATAGTAAAATAACACATATAATGAATAGATTATATAATTGTATCAAATTCAAATCATATTGATTTTAAAATAATTTATTCTGTAATATAATTTATTTGGATAGGAAGATTAAAAGTAAATACTGCAGTATTACTAATTTTTCATAAACTATTAACTTTTTGTCCGATTTGTTTATATATTAATTTCATATCGTATTATCTAAAATCTATAAAAAACTTTAGAATTAAATTTTCCATTTTGGATTGAATTTAAATAAATCATTTCGGTCTAAAAATTTAGTTTTTTTGAAATGATTCGGTCTCAATTAATTTGGTCCAGTTTCATTCAAATTTTAAATAAATCAATTTTTTAAAATCCTGTATTTCATGACGTTAGCTAATAAAAGTCGGAATCAATTAATTTTTTACTGTAACTTTATATTAACAATCTTAATTTTTTATAAATTATATGTTTTTGTGTCTAGAGCCAGAAAACCGTATTAAAAATTACTTGATGTGTTTGTGATGTTGAGTTCAAATCTATATAAATTATAATATGTGAAAAAATTATCAGAAATATGAATAATTAAAATATATTTGTTTACTTTTAATTTGTTGCAATGAAATTTTGACATTTATAAAAGTAAATGGTATGCCACATGATAATAATATTTTTACAAAATTTTATAAAATAATAAATCCGTGCGTTTGGAAGAACATTAATACCTAGTTACATTTAAACTTTACAAAAACAATAATTTTCACATAATTCAAAAAGTGGTATTTAGTGCTAAAAGTTGACCGAAGAAAAAATATTGTATGCCAATAGCTGTCTTTAATTTTTCAGAAAATATTAATTTACTATTTTCTCCTTTTTTTTAAAAAAATGTATGATTCTTGAACACGTATTAAATTTGTTTTTGAACAACCAATTTTTTTAAAATTCTTTAGATATGAAATTAATTTATTTAGAGAATTTTTTTCGTATATACTAAATATAGGTGTGTTTAGTGTAACTATTATCTTGGTTTTTTGACCACGAATACAAAGTTATTTTACAAAATTATCTTAAAAACAAAAAAAGAACGAAAAAAGTATAATAAAAATCTGGTAATTTGTGCAATGATAAAAGTTTATTTATGCAAATTTCACTCCACCCATATAAATTTTAATATTTTTAAATTGAAAAAAAAATAAAAGGGGCATGAACAGTTACCGCATCCTCAATTACAGTCTGAACTATTCGAATGATTGAAAAAAACGGAAAAAAATGTTTCTGACATATTTTTTAAAATAAAATTTGCAGTTGCACTCATAAAATAATATTATTATAGGAATGAGACAAACAGACAAAACTACGTCATTTTGACACGAAGTTAAATTATGTTGTTTCATTCACATAAAATGTCTTTTTCTACCCAATCCACCCAATTCAATAACAAATTTAATAAAATTAATTATGTTTGATTAATCAAACGAATCAATATTAAATTACATTTTAAATTAGTCCATTTTTTATAATATTATTTTTGAAAATTTGAATCATACCATAATTGACAAAGTATTGAGATACCAGATGATAATTTAGTGCCGTTTTATTAATTTTCCTTTTTTTTTATATGTTTGTAACAGTAACAGTTTCAGCAGATAAGGTGGGAAAGAGAACGAGAGGGGTAGAATGGTCATTTGGCAGAAGGATTACGCTTATATAAATATCTGAAGAAAGCGGTAATTGCACGTATTTCTCTCTGCTTCATTTTCAGAGCTGTCTCGTCTTCAACACCTTTCGCTCTCTCTCACATCGTGATTCACGATCTCACACAACCACCTCCGGCGCCGACGCCGACGTCCGGTTCCGATCCCGAGCGCGACGAGGATCAATCAGTTCAATGAATTGGATAGTCGATTGTGTGATGGATTGATTAGTTTGATAGTTATCCGATTTTGCAGAAAATCTGAAACCGATCGAGCGGGTTAGCGCGCGCGAGGCGGTTGGCGATCGATGGGCGCCTGCGTGTCGGCACCGCACGAGTGCGTGAAGGCGAAGCCGGGGGACGGAGTGAGCCGGAGGCGGAGGAGGATTCGGAGGAGGAAGCGGAAGTCGGAGGTGAGGAGCGGAGGGACGGACAGATCGTCGGAGAGAGGTGATGCGCGTTCGGCTTCAGTGAGGAATTCCGGCACGCCTCGAGGTTTGTTGATCGGTTGTTTAGGTTTTTGAGAAGGTTCTGGAGGCGATTTGGTTTTGAATGTGTTGGTTGAGTTTGAGATTTGGCGTTTGTGTGGTGATTAGAGTGCTTTTTGGATTGGTTCGGGATTTAGGGTTTTTGATTGGATTTTGAAGCTTTGAATGCTTACTTTCTTGAATAGTTTAGAATGGAGGAAAAGAAAAAGCAAAAAGAAAAAGAGTGAGATGGATTGGATTTTTTGTTCCACTTTCTTTCTTTCCTGTTAATCTATTTCAAAAAGTAGGTGATGGAGGAGTGATTCTGGTTTTAATTTTTTTTGTGATTTTTCAAAGAGATACTTCATTGTTCAAGCGGCACCTAATTGATGTGTCCACCAAGAATCTCTCAATGATACAGTCGCAAGTGCATTTTCTGAGCTGATAATTTATTTTCTTGGTTTTGAGGAATAATGTGATTGTAACTCTGGCAGGGAGCAATGAGGAGGCATGGTTTGATAGCTCCGCGATTTTTGAGAATGACTGGGATGAGGACAATAGATGTGTGCCAGAAGGTATGGTGTAGATCAGAACATTGGATTTTGATGAAAATGTAGATGCTGTATAAATCTCTGATTTCGGGTTATGGAGTTAGTTGTAACTTGTGAATCTCTGACCATGTACTTTTAGCTATAGATCAGACATCTTCGAATGGAGCTGAAGGAGCTCGTGCGTCTGTGTCAAGCATTTCATCAATCCAAGATGGGAAATTCAGCACCCCACGTTCGTCTTTCACTGCCCAGACGCCAAGGCAAGGGGATACGCCGACAGTGAATAATGGACAGAGTTCATTTTTTGAGAGTCTCAAGAGTCCTACTGCCCGAGTTTCGCATTCTGATGATGTTGATTGCCAATCGAAGAGTTTGAATGATGTGAAACAATCGGTTTTTACTGGTGATATCTCTTCTGCATCGCATGAAAGACCAGACAGGGAAGAAGGGATATTGGACAACTGTGGAATTCTGCCTCACAACTGTTTACCCTGCCTTGCATCGGTTATCCCCTTTGATGAGAAAAAGCGATACCAGTCCTCTGGTTCACAAAGCTTCCACAAAAAAATCGCTTCAAAGGTGTCGTTTAAGTCAAAGGAAGGACATTCTCAGATCCGTAAGTGTTTGTTTCTTCTAGTACAAACTCAATAGCTGGCATGATAAGAAGCTCATTTCAATTAAGGCAATGAATTATTTCTGAGTTGATATATGGTGGTGCCCCGTATTTATGGTTCATGTTCTTCTGCCCATTCCTGTCATTCACTCATCACACTAAGTTCTGCCAATGCTGGCTGCATTCAATTCAGTTTGTTAATTATGTAACAACTAACAATGACCATAATACGTACCAACTTCTCCATCTTTCAGTTTCTTCCAAGATGCTTTTAAAAAGACCTTTTGGTGGTCGTCAAGTGCCATTTTGCCCTGTTGAGAAGAACATGTTCGATTGTTGGTCACCAGTTGAGCCTGGGACTTTCAGGGTGAGGGGACCCCATTATTTTAGGTAAGAATTTCACAATGCTAAATGCCAACCTTGAATGCTTTTTTTGACTGCAATGCTTACAAGTCCTTTCACATTCAAATTAGTTCTATCATAGTATACAGCACAATTTTAGGTCTAATAATTATGATCTCCTACTTTCACATCAATTTCAATTTCTTAGCATCACAAATCTTCATCTAACAGGGATAAAAAGAAGGAATTTGCACCCAGCTACGCTGCATATTACCCATTCGGCGTTGATGTATTCTTGTCTCAACGCAAAATTGATCATATTGCGCGTTTTGTTGAGCTCCCAGCCATAAATTCTTCTGGAGTGCTTCCATCTATCCTCATTGTAAATGTTCAGGTATTCACACTTTCGTGCTGCATTTGTTTATTGAAATCATTGACTTTGTTGAGATACGCCTATGACTCTAAAGCGACATTAAAATGGGTTCCCACTTTATGGTATGGTGCAGGTGCCTCTGTATCCAGCTGCAATTTTTCAAGGTGAAGCTGATGGGGAGGGAATGAGCGTCGTTTTGTACTTCAAGCTTTCTGAGAATTATTCAGAAAAGCTACCATTACATTTTCAGGAAGGGATTAAGGTAATGGCTCTACTGAAGCTCGCTCATGTTTGTAAGTTCTGCATTCAATACTTTTCATATTGGTTACCTGAGCTCATAAGGACCCAGAATAAGTAATACAGCTACTAACTAAACCGACCCAAAGCTATTTGTATAGGTTTTTGTATGCATATACACTGTGTCACAGAAAACACTGCTGGTTTTGACAGAAACTGATAAATGATGAAGTAGAGAAGGTTAAAGGTTTTGCATTGGACACTTCAGTCCCATTCAGGGAACGGCTAAAGATACTCGGCCGTGTGGCCAATGTCGAAGATCTTCAGCTCAGTGCTGCAGAGAGGACTCTGCTGAACGCCTACAATGAAAAGCCTGTTCTATCTCGCCCTCAACATGAATTTTACTCAGTAAGCCCTCCGCTTTCACTGACACCGCACTTCAAGTTTATTCATGCTCATCATTCAATAGCCATTTCGACTTCCACTCATCTTAGTTGATCGTTTCTCTTACAGGGCAAAAATTACTTCGAGATAGACGTGGATATTCACAGATTCAAATACTTGCCTAGGAAAGGGTTTAGCACATTCCAAGACAGATTAAAGTCTTGCATTCTGGACGTTGGCCTGACCATACAGGCAAGTTTTGTCAATATAATATTAACAGTTTTGCATTGGAAGCCACAGTTGTAAGTTGTGAATTTCCACTGTGTCTGATCATTATTTTAAATCGGCAAACACACAGGGAAACAAGGCTGAGGAACTGCCGGAGCAGGTTCTGTGTTGTGTAAGGTTAAAGGGACTCGACTATGTTAATTATCATCAACTGGGAACAAATGACGAGATGATTCCCTCTGAATGCGCTGTTAATGATAAGATTTCTATTTAATAATCAGCTCCTTGTTCCGTTTGATTCCCTGATCTTCATTTCATGTGCACACAAAAAAATCCTAAAGCTTAAATGTTGCAAACAGAGTAATAATAAATCTCAATTACTAACAGATGCAATGAGTTACAAATAGGCCTGATTATTAATCTTTTGACATATTTCTGAATCCTGGCGTCCCTTATTAACATCCACTACGCTCAAAAGAGAACAAAGTCGGAACCTATTAGGACTTTGGGAGACAATTTTGAGCATTGTGAGGTCTTTGCATGACCTGTCTTCTTCCTGAAATAGTTTTGTGAAGCTGAATGCTCTAATGGCAAGAAAACAGATGGTTCCTGTGTGGCAGACTCAGATACATGTTGTGTTAGAGGCTAATTACTTCCATGAGACAGCACTGATGCAGCCGAGACAGAAGCTGTGGGGCTTGTCACGTCTTGGTCTAAGGTACTGAAGTTGGCTTTTCCAGTCAACATCTTGGTCGCTATTTGGGAAACTTCGGCAAACCACTCATCTTCAGGCAGTACACTGGGCAAATATTGAATCGAGAAATGAAAAGATAACATTAGTCAGATGCAGGAAAAGCAACACAGAAACAAGATGCATTCTGTTGTATCATCAAACTGGGGAACCTGGATGCTTTATTATATTTTATGGAGAGCAGAGAAACGTGTACCTGCAAGGATCCAATCCTGTCGCCCCCACGGCCTCCACTGCTCTCCCTATGAGGTTCTTTATAACTTGATGAAGATTGCGGGACAGGTAGCGCCCCTGGGATGCAAAGAACAGCACGAACTCCATGTCCAAGTAAAACTGCCACAGTACAAAACTTGAAGTTGTGTCAAAAAAAGGCAGTAAAAGTCAATGAGCCCTCCCCTCTATCTTTACCTGCTGCAGGCCTAGCCGTCCTAAGGGAGTCGGCCCTTCTTCAATCTCCTCCCAGAAGGTCTGGTCGTTGGAGAGCCACAAGATCACAGTTTCCGTCATTCTTATCAGAAGGATAGTTGCAAATCTTTCCCTCCCGACAAACATGTCCGACGCAATGCTTGCTACCCGAGTCAGTTTCAAAAAGAGTTCCTGAAAACCAGATACTTATCAGAAAGGTATGAGTGCGTTTCTGCTGAGTTTGATGTTTGGGTTTGGAGATTCGCCTGAAATATCGGAGATGGAAACCATTCAGGCTCTTCCGCGTATCCATCCATCCTGGTATAAATCTGTGCGGAGAGAAGCACATCGCCTTCTTCGTTGAAAATGAGCTCGAGAGCATGCACACGACAGAAGCTGTCTCGCAGTCTCTCCACAGCTTTCTGCAGCTTCCTCTTCCATTCCCGCTGCTCGGGGTTACGGTTCTGCCTCTCCGAAGCCCTCCTGGGCGTTTCAGAAGCTCTCCTTGGCGTAGTGTCCATTCTGTTGCCCTGATGTTGCTGTGAAGGCAGAAGCTTCATTGCTGCACGCGGGAGAAGCTCTTCCGCTAGTAACGATGCGTTTGCCAGTAGGGCAATCTGTTGGGCTTCAGATTCCGCCATTCTTACTATTTTGTTTCCGGAGAGTTCTGGGGTCTCTTCTGTATCGACGGAGCCAGGTAGCGCGTTGATGAGCAGACTGACGTAATTGTTGAACACGTCCAGGATACCGTCCAAGATTGGAATACCCGTCAGCAAGCTCTCCAGACATCCTACTTCCTCGAAGAATTCCTGAAGTCAGCAAGTCATAGTTAAAACACTTACTGACACATACTTCTGAAGTTGAAGTTGTAGTTTGAACATTAGAAACCTGAGCCATGGTGTTAAATCTGTGGGCACTGCTGGAGAGCTTCGGCTGGGACGTCGCTAGACTTGAGAGAGATGTGGTGGACGAGTAAGCTAAGGGACGCGCGCCAAGAGGGGAATAGATGAGAGCCCAATCATCGGCCGCTGCTAGCGCGGCAGTGCTCTGTCCGATTCTTCTCAAGTTGGCTGTAAGAGCTTGTTCAACGCAGGGCCTGAAGAATCTCAAAAGAACCGGCGAAAGGGACATGCCGCGAGCTTCTAGGGAGGAACAGTATCCCATGCACATCTGAACGCATTCTGTCGCAGCTCTTAACCCCCCTGAGGCGGCTGCTGACGCTAAAGTGTGCCGTTTCAAAAGCATGGCGTAAGACTCCACTTGCTTCACAGCCCAAGTCACCAGCTCGGATGCATACGCTGGCTCCTCGCCGAAAGCAGCCAGGGAGTCACTGGCAGCTCTGGCAATGGTGGAAAAGACTAGATGCGAGAGCTGAGCTATGTACGCTCCTCCGTATAAGGTAGTCGAGGGACGCGTGCCTTGCATATCCGACTTCAGCTTCTGCTCATGCGAGCACAGGAGTAGAGTGTGGGCACGAGGTCCGTCGCCGAGTCTTTTCAGAGCCATTATCGCCGAATGGAGCTCAGCGCCCCGCGTGGAGGGCTGGCTGGCAGCCTCAGCAAGCTGATCAGCTAACATAGTCCTCTGCTCCGAGATAGTAGTCTGCAACGACAGTACTGCTATTGGGTTCAAAGTCTGCTTATCATTCGCATCTTCCGCAACTCGCTCTCCTTCATCCAGAGCGTCCAGGGCCTCATCTACTCTCCTCTCGGCCATCAAAACTTCAAGGCTCTCAAGAAACTGAGCCCACCATTTCTCAATCTTGGAATCCTCCTTATCATCGGAGACGGCTTTGTCGTCAGCAGCTGAACCTTCTGACCCGTTAAACAAGGCATCCACTCGAACCCCTTCTGCCAGGCCATGCACCAGAGCCGCCTGTGTGTTCAACAAATTCCTCATCGACAGAAGCTCACCTTCGAGATCTGAAATCTCCTTAGATGTCCTAAACACCAACAACCATAATCAACCGCCATAAACACCTGAAACTCAGACACACCAAATTTACAGAGCAACATGGAATGTGCATTGTGCAACAAACCTTATGAAAGATGTGTAGTTTGCATAGACGCTTTTCCGCATCTCTTCAGCAGAAGCCTTCTTCAGCTCCCCCAGGTAAGAGCACAAGTGCTTGATTTCCTGTCAACAGCACAAACCCAGAACAGCATAAGCAATAATGCAGCAGTCACAATCAACAGCAAAGCCCCGAAACACCTCTAACTCAGCTTACTCCACATGCGCACAAACTGTTCGATGAAATGCAAACCTCCATCACAGCAACAAATATTCAAATCCAGCGTCTCGACTTCAAAGATCAAACAGACAAAATCCATAATCAAACAAGACGATGCGGAGTTGCAGGAAATCGAGCGTAACCTTCTCGCTCATGGTTTGGCATTTCGATGTCACGTAGCCGTTCGGATCGAACTGCGACGTCTTGAAGACCTTCAGCTTGTCGCTCAGCGTCGCCTCCTTCGCCTCCAGCTCGCCCGAATCGTCGTTGACCGACAGCGACGTCACCGCCGGCCGCGCGAACCCAGCCATCGCCGCCGTCACCACCACGCACGCACACCAATACCTTAAACGAACAACCCGACCTCAGCTCCACCGTCGCGCATCACGATCGGAAGCTCAGGTTGCGCGATCAACGACGAGATCGCCAGAGATCGAAGCGGGATTGGACCGATCGCGATCGAGTTTTCATCGCGAGCTGCGTGCAATATTGTTCGCAGTGAAGGAGATGGAGAAGAAGGCCGTGTTTGGATGGAGATTGAATTTCGAGACGATGGCGGGATGGTCGCCACCTTTCTAACTGGGGAAAGTCGAATTGACTCGAGATTTAACAATTGAACCGAGACAAACCAAATCGGTTCGGATTGGATAATGAGTTAATCTAACAAATCGAGTCAGTAATGAGTTAATCGATTCATTTATATTCATATGAGTAAAGTCACCCGTCGTCCCGACGGTTCGGTTCGAAAAAAATTAAAAATCAAACCAAATTATTAGTCACCCTTTTAAAATATGAAACTGTAAACCGAATAATTTTTTAAAATTTAAAACCAAAACGAACCGAATCACATCGGACCGAACCGAACCGCCCGGGAGGGTCATACGGACAGACACCCAGGTATACCCTATTCTGTTATATATATATAGAAACAACTCGTTTAAAAGTTTGATTGAAATTTGTTTATTGTTTCTTGTGAGTGAACTGGATTATGAACTTTTTATATGTTTATAAAGTTATTGCTTAATGACGTGAGATTCTTAAACAAATAGCTTGTTTATGGTTCAATCAAATTCGTTTAAAAACTCATCGATTATATAGACTTATATAAGCTCATTCTAAATGTTCGACTCAAGCTCAAACAAGCTCCAACTCTTTAATATTAAACTAGTCAGACTTGAACATATAATTTAAAATCTTGTCACTAATCAGTTCAAGCTCATGAATTTTTTAATGAACAAATACACATTTTGACTGTCCTCGTTTGAATCATTGGGTTTGGTGTTGCTGAATAAGATTTTGAAGACAAAGGAAATTAAGTGAGAGGAAATTGTTGTTAGTGAGTCTTTTAAAGAGCGATTGTGTGGATTTGAGTGGAGTGAACATTTCATTTTCTTTCCACTCGATTTAGATGAATTTGAAAGTAAAATGATGGATTCATAGTAAAAAAGGTAAAACACCCTTCTCGTTCTTTATGTTTCTTCATATTTGATTTGTATGTGTAGTTTTAATTTAATAATTTTGTTATTTTTTACTCTTATCATTCCAAATGAGCTTTAAACTTAATAACAAATTTTTCTTTCCATCTTCAAATCCTTTATTTTCTTCTTTCTTCTTTTTTTCTTTCATATGCTTTCTGGTAAAAGGCTAACCAATATCATTTCATATTTTTCTAGAACATGATTCGAGGTTGCGCAGCTCAAAATGACGCCATTTGATTGTTTGTTCGTTACTCATATCAAATTTCATGTCAAAATGATATCGTTTCAATTTAAATAACGACCACTGTTTTGATTGTATGTTCATTACCCAAGTCAAGTTTCATGGCGAAACGAAATCGTTTTAGTTTAAATAATGACCAAACATCGTTTTACTCAAGTCTAGTGTTAGAATAGTATCATTTCCATCTTTAGACCGGGTCATCAGTGTTGACAAGTTCAAACTTTTGGATCTCGGGAACACTCCAGGAATGGCTAATTCGTCAATGTTGAAATTTAGCTGTGGGTGGGTATTCGAAAGACTTTGACTATCACATCAGACTTTAATGATTATGCATATTAGTCTGATTATTAATCAAACCAGTTTGATTCAAATTCAATTTGAAATTGAAACCCGCCACTTCAGTCTCATTATTAATCATAACCGGTTTGATTTAAACCGATTTTGATTTGAAATTCATTTTTAAATCATCTGATTCCCTTAATCTTTTGACTGAATTCATTTCTATTCTACGTTTAGCAGGAGTATTAAGAAAAAAAATCTTAATAATATTTATGAAATTGTTTGAAAGAATATCAATACTTTGTCGGTCGGACCACTCGGTCCAGCCACTAAACCGATGATCAAACAACCTGGCCGGCTTGTGGATGAGCCCCTTCACGCTGCGGCCGAGGATCGCCCTGAACCTGAAATCAGTGGGCTACGAGTTTCTTGAGGAGGACAAATTCGGGCAGAAGAGTGACTTGCTCCTCAAGTCTAACCCCGTGCATAAGAAGACACCCGTTCTGATCCACGGGGAGAGCCCCGTTTGCGAGTCGCTGATCATCGTCCAGTACATCGACGAAGCCTGGCCGACCGGTGCGGCTATCATGCCCGAGGATCCGCGCGAGCGCGCCACGGCCAGGTTCTGGGCTGCTTACGTTGATGACAAGGTACATGTGCATAGAGTTTCACTCCCCATTTAAATGATATAGTTTGTATTATTTTGAAATTCTCAATTAATTCTTATTTAAAATTTATATTTGATCAGAATTTATAATTATAGCTTAAAAATTTGTAAATTATAATTAAATTTGTAATAGGATGATATTATTTTAATTTAATTTTTCTTTTCAATCAGAATGATTCCACATCGTCCAGTAAACTGACCAGATTAACATACGAATATAGGTTGGTTTTCTATTTTGAGTACAAAACTAATTATACTAGTATAATATCGGATCAATTGTGATTTCATATAAGAAAATCAAAATTTTAGAATTATGATTGCGAAAATAGAAAAAATGTATATAAAAATAATGAAATGAAAACTAAACTAAACAATAATTAATTGCAAAAAATCTTGTTCCAAAAAAAAAACATGTTTGAGGTTTCAACATCTCTGGTGTGCTCTTCACCAAAATCAATAACGTGCAGTTTCTCCCTCCGTTGTTGTCCGGAGTTACGAAGGCGCGAGACGACGAGGCTTGGAAGGAAGGCCTGGCGCAAGTCGTCGACGGGCTCGCGCTTCTCGAGCGGGCCTACGAGGAAATCAGCAAGGGGAAGACGTTTTTCGGCGGGGATCGAATCGGGTACCTCGACATTGCCCTCGGATGCTTCTTAGTTCTTAGGCTTGCTCCGGGTCAGCGAGGCTTTGAACCAAGTCAAGATTTTGGACGAGGAGAAGACGCCGGGGTTGGCCAAATGGGCAGAGAAGTTTGTGGCTGACGAGGCTGTGAAGGAGGTGATGCCGGAGACGGAGAAGCTGGTCGAGCTCGCTAAGGTGTTATGAGCCAAATCGAATCCGGCGGCTTGAAACGGAGTGTGATGTGAGGGTGTGGCTAAGTGCTGGCTCTCATTTGTGCATTGGACCCAAATGAGATAGATTGGAAGAGTCAAATGGGTACCATCATATCTAGATATGAATTATATTGAACTGAGTTGAAGCTCGGTACCGATTACGAACATTAATTATAAGCTCGAACACGAGTAAGGGGTGCTCGACTCGTTTATGTTTGCGATGAAGCTCAATAAGAAGTTTAATAAAAAGCTCGATATGAAAGCTAGAAGATTTACTGACTTACGTTAGAATGTAACTCAAATTCAAACATGTAACTCTATCGTAGCAAGAGTAAAAGAGATTCGAAATTGCTGAAGATGGCTATAATAATTGACATAAATTCCGTCTGACGTAAATGAAACATAAGTAACTTATGTCTGTTATTTGAGCCAAACATGAACAATGAGGTATTCGACTCATTTATAGACTTGTTTAAAAACTCGGTTTAAAATTATTTACTGCTCTTTTAAACTCGACTACAAACATTTAGATAAATTTATAAAGTTACTGGTCAATAAAGTGAGATTCTTTAACAAGCAGTTCGTTTAAAACTCGATTAAACTCATATAAAAGTTCATTTATCATATATATTAAACTTTATATTAGATTAATCTAAATGCTCGAGTAAAGTTATACCTCACATTTATATAAATTTATAAAGTTACTGGTCAATAAAATGAGATTCTTTCACAAACGGCTCGTTTAAACTCAATTAAACTCGTATAAAAGTTTATTGATCATATATATTAAACTTTATATTAGATTAATCTAAATGCTCGACTAAAGTTAGACTTCGGTTCGAACTCGTTGAAATTAAACAAGCCAAAATTTTACATATATTTTTAAAACTCGTGTAATTTTAAATGAATAAACACAAACACTATAATACTCGGCTCGATCGACTCAGAGCCAAACGTACATTTCTATACAGTTTCTGTGAAACGCAAGGTTCCTGGTCGCCGGAGCCTCGCCGAGGACGAACAGAGATGATCGCGATCGAGGGTTCGTTAGGAAGAGGAGGAGGGAAAGCTTTATGCTGAAACACAACGTTTTCTCATTAGCACAAAAGAACTGTAGCGCGCTACTTATAGTAGCGACTCTCACACATGCACCCCTGTAGTTTACAAACTTACAATTACATCCCTCATCTATTTACAATTACATCCCTCATCTTTAATTAAGTGACAACCCGCGATACCCCTGTCTCTAACCAGTTCTGCTAACACCCCCCGCAAGCTAAGCGTGGAGAAAATTCATAACGCTTAGCTTGGAGCAGAGCTTGGCCAACTGATGTGCAGAAAGAGACTTGGTAAAGAGATCCGCAGGTTGTTCCAAGGTGGGAATATGACAGGGATGAATGAAAGAAGATGCAAAATGCTGGCGAACTAAGTGACAGTCGAGCTCGACGTGTTTAGTCCGCTCATGGAATACAGGGTTCTTGGTGATGTGTAGAGGCGCTTGATTGTCACAGAACAGAGCAATGGGCGACGCAACAGGAACGTGAAGCTCTTGAAGAAGCTTAGCTAACCAAACAAGTTCACAGCAGGCATTAGCCATCGCTCGATATTCAGATTCGGCGGATACCCCTGTCTCTAACCAGTTCTGCTAACAGTTTCATAGCGAGCATAAAAAACAAGTCTAAGCATGAAAACGAGATGATGAGGTGGTAGGGTATCAAAATCGTCACTGATGATGATACTAAGCGACAACCTAATTTGACCACCGATAATCTATTTGGCTTGGATGTCACGCAATCTCATTACTACATCAAATACTCCCAAATCACAACCCTCTTCTTCAATTTCGAGCTTCACCATGGCCGACCGATCTGGTGTCAAGCTGCTCGGGATGTGGGCGAGCCCTTACGCCCTCAGGACCCGCGTCGCCCTGAACGTCAAATCCGTCGACTACGAGTTCGTGGATGAGAATTTGGGCGCCAAGAGTGACTTGCTCCTCAAGTCAAACCCCGTGCACAAGAAGGTCCCCGTGCTGATCCACGGCGAGAAGATCGTGTGCGAGTCCTTAATCATCGTGCAGTACATCGACGAGACGTGGCCGTCGGCCGGACCAGACTCCATTCTGCCCGCAGATCCGTATGAGCGATCGGTCGTCAGATTCTGGGCTGCCTACCTTGATGACAAGGTAACCATCAGCCGCCCATATGTGTAGAATAATTTAATTCTAATACAATTTTATTAAAATGGGGTGACACTATACATTAGATAAGAGATCAGACACAATAATATTATTTTATTATTATTATTTTTTTGGTTATAGTGTTTTAGGATGTTTAGGACATAATCTTATATAGGGGCGTAAAGATTCAGTTTGGTTTGATTTTCAATAAAAATTCAAACCGAACTGTTGGTAATCAGTTTGGAAAATTTGAAACTAAACCGAACCACCAGCTTCAAATAATTGAATCGAACCAAATCATTTGGTTTGGTTTGGTTTATTTTTTTCCATGAACTTTATTTACGAAATAGGAGATTTTTTTTATAAATAATGATAAATAGGTACTAATTTATATTATGTGTCCAAACAAATTTATATATAATCTAAAATATAGTGAAATAGTTTGGTTTTAAAAAATAAAAACCGAATCATTAGTCTTCGATTTTTTCGAAATGAAATCTTAACTGAACCACCAATACTTCAAACCGAACCGAACCTATCGGTTTGGTTCCGTTTGATTTGATATATCAACTTATCATTTTTTATTGATACTTTCAACCCTATATTTGCTAGTACGTTAAATCCTAAAATCAGAAAACCCTGAAACTTCTAAAACCATAAAACTCGAAAATATGAAAACTCTAAAACCCTATAAATCGAACACCCTAAACCAATTATAACCCCTAAAACAAAATTTTAAAAATAATAAAATATTTTTTTTATCTGATCTCTTACCTAGCTTCTCATATTTATTTTTTTAATTAAAATATAGAAGCGACCATTGGTTATAAAAAGTAAAATTGTCTTGATATTAGATTATTAATTTGCTAGTCGGATAAGAATCCTTACTTCAGTGATTTGGTTAACTCCCAATGACATTCATATTTATGATTAAAAATTAATTTTAAAGATATTTTATCAAATGATAATATTTAATTCGATTTGATTTGATTTTTGTTCTTTTATTTGTATAGTGCACTCCGCTATTGAAGGAGATCCAAGGCGGAGAGGCCAAGAAGGCGGCGGCGGAGAAACTCACCGACTCTCTAGTCTTGTTCGAACACGTGTTTGAAAAATCCAGCGCGGGTAAGACCTTCTTCGGCGGTGATCACATCGGATACCTAGACATCGCCTTGGGAGGGTTCTTGCCTTGGATCAAAGCGTTTGAGATAATGAAAAATGTTAAAATTTTCGATGAAGCTAAAATTCCGCGCCTGGTTGAATGGGCCGACGCCTTTTGTGCCGATGAGGCTGTGAGGGATGTTATGCCTGAGACCTCGAAGCTCGTCGAGTTCGCCAAGGTCCTCTTCGCCCGAATGAAGGCTGCGGCCGCGCAGTGATCGGCAAGACTTGGATCAAAACTCTTTTTATTGCCTGTTTCTTGGATTCCAATTCCGACCAGCACTGTATTTTCTGTTCTTTACAAAAATATAATGTACCAAAAAATATATGTGATAATCTATCATGATTATATAAACTGGTTTAGCTACACGTCCCTCTAGTGGTATTTATGATTAATTCTTATATGTAATTGAATTAATATTTTTTATTGTTGATCCAACTAATTTATAAAAGTTTAAAATGTGTTTTTTTCTTCTACTTAGTACCACATAAAATTTGAGGTTAGATGTCTCATTGGCCACACATAGTTTTAGGAGTGCAAGTAAAAAATTGATGAACCGTTGAATCAAGTTGAACCGAACTAAACTGATAGATTCATTAGATTTGAAGTGTTAGTGGTTTATTTACAGTTTCAATTTTTGAAAATTGACCATTGATGGTTCAGTTTAATTTTTAAATTTTTTTCAAATATAACCAAACCAAATTGGAACATTTCACTATATATATTTTAAACCATATTTATATAAAAAAATCTTCTACTTTATACATAAAATATTAAAAAAAATAAAAATAAAAAAATCAAACCGATTCAAATCTCCGAATGATTTTGTTTGGTTTTTAAAAACTAACAATTTGATTCAGTATTAAATATTTTTCAAACCAATTAGGAATGGATTAATTTAAATTTTATTAAAAATCAAATTAAACCGAATTATGACGACTGCATGATTACTGTACAAATGATTTGATTTTCACTTAATTTTAAATTTAACCTTTTTTAATAAAATTGTTTTATTTGATGGGCACAGAATTCGATATATATAAGTTACTCAAATCCATCCATCCCTGTTATCGTCGCTAAAGGCTGTATTAAAAAATCTCGACCTAACTCTGATTGTCATAAAAATCATTGAAAAATATCTTTCGCGAGCACCACGTGGCGATACCCGACCGACGCATCATCTTCCTCTCCAACTCGCACACCATCCGTCTCAAATCTCGACCTCTCTATGATTTTTCAAATATAATTAAGGGAAACATTTCAAAAAAGATTTTGAATTATTACCGTTTATCCAATCGTATTAATTCAAATTGTAATTAGATAAGTAATAGTATTTCAATACCTTTTTTGAATTTTCTCTCTTTTAAAATTTGCTAATAATTAAGATTAGTTGAATATGAAAAATACTATTTAACTTTGTAGATTAGTCGGATACACACTCAAAACCAATTGGCGATGAGTGGGGGAGCCCAACTATATATAAAGATTAATTTAGAGCCTTCACTGGGCGATGTGGGATAATACCACTATGCTCAACACTCCCCCTCACTTGCGAGGACCTTTGTTAACCTCGACAAGTGGGACCTCGTGCGCACTCAAAGAGTGCGGCAAAAACCCGCTCTGATACCATGTAGATTTATCGGATCCACACTCAAAACCAATTGACAATGAGTGGGGGAGCCCAACTATATATGAGAATCAATTTAGAGCCTCCACACTCCCCCTCACTTGTCGAGGTTAAGACCTTCGTTAACCTCGATAAGTGGGACCTCGTGCGGACCTAGTTAACCGTTAAGGGCATGTTCTAAGAGTGCGGTCAAAATCCGCTCTGATGGCATGTAGATTAGTCGGATCCACACTCAAAACCAATTGGCGATGAGTGGGGGAGCCCAACTATATATAAGGATCAATTTAGAGCCTCAACTGAGCGATGCGGGATAATACCACCATGTTCACCAAACTTAACCAAATAATATAACTTTGGACACACAAATTTCATTTTTATATTATTATTCATTTATTGAATTTAATTATATATTTTATTTTACAAATCGATGATTTTTTTCATAAAAAGACAGTGGGAGCACAATATCTCCGACTCCGATCAAAGCCCTTTCCCCACTCCCAACTCATCCCCTCCGAACAATCAAAGCCGTCAATGGAAACCTCCAAGCGAGATTTATGGGGCTACGAGGTTAACACCAGCTCCGATCACTGCATCGCTGCCATCAACGCCTTCTACCACCAGGTACGTCGCCGGCTTCATCCTCGCTATCCCAATTATGCATTTTAGGGTTTTTTTTCCATCTCTATGGTGTTGAATTTGTTAGGTGTTGAGCTACGGGCGGGGCAGGTCTGTGATTCTGCAAGCGCGGGAGCACGATCCGGACTGCGTGTTGGGGAACGTGCTGGCCGGTCACTTTCTGGCCTCGGCCGACCCGGCTCGAGCTCCGCCGTACTTCGAGGCAGCTAAGTCCAGACTGGTCAGTAAATTAATTTGAGATTTTTTCATTCACAATTTGTTTGTAACTTAATCATTTATTTTTTTGATCTTATTAAAGTTTTTTGATAATCATTCACTTATGTAATTTTTGGAATGATATTAGTTTATGAGTGTAATTGTGAATTTTATTTTAAAAAATTAGACCAAATTTTTTTCACGATCATAAATAGTTCGAATAGTTCAGATCGTAATTAAGAAAGTGGTGAGAGTTCAATACATTTTAAGGTTTTTTCTTAAAAATTAGGATACCAAAATGTTACAGAAGTGGAATTTGGTGCGAAGATGTTGATTCTATCTGTAACATTTATCGTAATACAAGTCAAACCATCTTCTAAAATTGATAACTTATATTAAAAGACTAGTGAAAATTTATTGATTTTTCAATGTGACACATGATCGGGCACTGGTGGATGTTGTTCATATGCGTTGGGGAACCTAAGTATCTCTCGAATTCTGATGTTGTCTTGCGCATCTTTTGGTTTTTTGTAGGAGGAAGCTACTGAGTACGAGAAAGCAGTGTTTGAAGCTGTAAGTTACCTGGTTTCCGACAATAAGGACGATGATGTTGCCGTTGAATTGCATGCCAAAGTAAGCGGCGAGAGGTTGTGAGATTGAGTTACAAATTCAGAAATGTGAATCTTCTCCGAAAAGCTGATAGTCATTCTTGGTATTCAAGCTCGGTTTGGGTGTGTGTCAATGTTTTCTTCTTTTTCCTGTGTTTTGCAGCTGCTGGATGAGTTCCCGAAGGATCTGCTGTCTCTGAAGAGAGCTCAAATTCTGTGCTTCTACAGGGGCGATCCTGAATCGTCACTCGACCTAGTCCGGAAGGTTTTGTTTCTTCTACTCTATTTTAAATCTCACATTCATCGCTAATTCGCTACATGGGTTCTTTATTTCAAGTGTCCTGGAGACGTTAGATTTCCATAGCAAATGATATTCATTCGCTGCGTGATGTACTGTAGTTTGACTTGAAAATCTAGGTTTACATAATCCACTATGAGATAATCGTTCTCCTCTTCACGAGGCGATGAAAGATATTTCGCAGAGTGATTTTTGACTTAAAACTTTGTACTCTTGCCAGTGGACCTAAACTGTGAATTCCATATCTGTGATATTCTAATTCAGCGAAGTAACAGGTTTTACCGGTAAACAAGGATGAGAACTACATATATGGCATGCTGGCGTTCTCGTTGCTGGAACTTGGCCGGATGAAGGAAGCTGAGGAAGCTGCTCGAACCGGCTTCGAGATCAATCAGCAAGATTTCTGGTCCCAACACGCGGTAACCTCTACTGTCACTGCCTGATAAAAATATGCTTTCATTACGAAAAAAATAACTTCCTACCGTGTTCTTATTTTCTTTTGTTTCAATCTCGAATTTTCTTTATGTTTGACATGTCTGTCATGTGCAGCTATGCCATGTTCTACAGTTCGAATGCCGGTTCAAAGAAGCGGTAGAGTTCATGGTAGAGTGCTCGCCGACGTGGTTATCATGTTTGACATTTATGTAATTAACACATACTATCGTATAGATTATAAAACTTTGTCCATATTTTCCGATTCTCATCCTGAGATGGAGTTCAAATTTCAGGTACACACACAATTGGTGGCATGTCGGGCTTTGCTACCTGGAAGGCTGCGCTCCGGTTGAAACAGTTCTAAACGTGTATGACGAGCACATCTGGAAAGAGTTGGAGAAACCAGACGCTTCAGCTCCGGAGGTACTTTAATATGATTTTTTACACGCTTTCTCACTATGGCACCTGACTTTCTTACACGTGCAGGTCTATCTGAGCGCTTTGGGATTGTTGTTACGAGCCTATGTGCGTGGCGAAATTTACATATTCCGGGACCGTCTTCAAATCCTGTCAGACCGAGTGAAAGACCGGGTGAGCTGAAGGTTTCTTACCACTCATGTTATTCGGATTCTGACTGAGCTTCACCGAAGCGTTACACAGTAAGTTTCCAGATTAAAACTGCCGGAACTCCATGAAATGAAACTCCTTTTCTTGTATCTTTCCAGAGCGTCTGGTTCATCGAGTGGCACCTCGATCTGCTGATCCTTTGGGCATTAGCCGTCACTAAAGAAAACAGCAAAGCTGAGGAGCTACTCGAAGGCTTAAAATCAAAGTGAGCATAATTGTTTCCGCTCATTACGAGTCTGAATTTAAGACACGTATTCAGGTTACGACTTCTGTTTCCTATTTTTTCCGTAACAGATTGTCAAAAATGATTAAGAAAAAACAGCGGCTGATGCAAGGAGCGCTCAAGGTTCGAATTTTCCCAGCTTCATAGAATTTTATATGCTGACTTCAGTTTTTCGAATGTCATCTGTCATTTTTTTTTTTTAAAAAAAATTATTATATTATTTATTACATGGATAAAGCGTGCTTTCTTTCGTAGTGTATTCTGACGGACACCCTGTCTGCTTTACTGATTGCGGTGTGATTTCAGCTTGCAGTAGCCGTGTATGAGTTTGGGAAAGGAAACGATGAACTGAGTTTAGAACTGCTGGGTTCTCAGTTTGATGCGATGCGGTACAAGGTAAATACATGAGTTTAAGATATTTGCACTGAATTGCTAATGCAGTAAAATGTTTCTCAGTACATCTTGGTGCATTCTTGTTATCTACGATGTTTCAGTTCATCGGCGCGTCTGATGAGCAGCTCGATGTGTTCAACGAGGTCTATTACCTCATGCTTCTCAGAACCAGGAAAGCAGAAGAGGGTATGCCCAAAAAAGACAACTTTTTGTACCAGGAACTTTTAGTCATTTACAATTGAGGGTGCACGATTTTTTACACTTTGTAAAAACTGCAGCGATCGATGTGTTGGAGAAGCGGCTGAAGGACAGGGGAGCGGTTCCCTTCTTGTGGCGCCTACTGGTAAGTCTTTCGGCCCTTCACCATCTATCAACTACTACTGCCATATGATTTTTTACTCATATGTCATAGTAGGCTTGTAGAGGTTAAATTTGATGTACATGTCAATTCAAATGCAATTTAGATATAGTTCAAATTTAATATATTTTTAATATTTATATTTCCACTCAAAATCATCAATAAAAATTGGAATTTAATTCCAAGCAGCCAGCAATTGACACGTGTACATGTAAATATATCTATTAAATATAAATTATCTATTTTGAATAATACCACCATTGTTCCATACAAATATATTTAAAAAATATAACATATTATTAAATTTGGAATGTATTTAATATATTATTCATAAATTATAGGGAAAACTAACAAAACAAGGTAAGTATTACCACCACTTGCAAATTAAAAGGTGTATTAATCTTCACTTTGTAATACCGGGAGTATTTTTCATTCCGTTTCTTTGTGTATAATTACACTAATTGTACTTTTATCCAAAATCAGCTTTTACAATTTAAAAGTTGAAAGATTTATGGATTCATGTAGTAAAAGATGAAAGATATATGGATTCATGTTGACGGTTAAAAGTTCTACAGGTTTTTCTCACTTTGTAAGGCACTCAAAAAAAAGTATAAATATTTTGTGTGCGCTAATAATAAATTTTTAATATTAAAATTTATGATGATCAAATTTGCAAATCATATAATTACACAAGATCAAAATGAAAAATAACTCAAATTACAAATTGAATAGAGTAACACATTTTTTTAAATTTTGCAAGTTGTGGTATCACATATCTTGTTTTGTTATTTTCCCCTAAATTTTTATTTTAAATCTTTTATTGTGTATTTTTTTTACACCCAAATAAAAAAAAATTGAAATCCTGAACTGATGTGTGGCTGCGCCCGTTTCAGGCTCAAGGTTACTCGATGGCCGGCAAGCCCGAGGCGGCCAAGGCCGGTGAGACGGCTCAGGCTTTGGAAACTGCGCATTTCAGCTAGAGCCTTCCTCACGGCTAGTAACACGTTATCAATAGTTGTTGATGCAAGTTTACCCAGAAAACACAACTGATGATAATTATGTAAATGGGTTAAAAATATAATAAAAATAACTTAAATATATTTAACTTAACTGAATCGAGCTCAGATGAAGATGAAAGTATGAAACATGTCGGCATAGAACATAGAAGGCCTTCCAGTGGGATTATTTTTTTTTACTGACATTTTATTTATCTAAGCCTCGTAAAGCCCAAACCTAGGACTGTTCATATTGTGGTTCAAATCGACCTGAATCAAATTAAAATACTTCAAAAGTAATTTAATAAATTATTTAGGGTAAAATACAAAAAAAGGGTATGTACTATACCCAATTTAAAAATCACGGTCAAAATTATCAAACTTTAAAATTTCAGGTTTTTTTATTTTTTCGGGGTTGTATTGTAACTTTCAATTCTAAGTCCCGCCTATCATAAATTATTGAAACTTGTTGGTGAAATTTGTTGGTTTGTGAAATTTATCAGTGAGTTTCAGCATTATATATCAGGAATTAAAATGGATAAATGATATATGATATATTGAATTATCTATATACGTTATATATTTGTCGAATTAGAACAGTAAAAAGACATGTAGCAGACGGCTGCCACAAACTGTCGATTGAGTGTTGTTGTCATTTTTTTCCTCAAAATCAAACTGTTGTAACTTCAAATGTCAAGGGTTCTATAATTTATGATAGGCAGGACTTAGTATTGAAAGTTACAATACAACCCCGAAAAAATAAAAAAAAAACTGAAATTTTAAATTTTGAAAATTTCGATCGTGATTTTTAAATTGGGTATAGTACATACCTTTTTTATACTTTACCCAATTATTTATGTTATAATTCAAGAGTGGAGCGAGCCGCTCCGATCAGGCAATCACATACTCTTTGCCTCGGTTGAGCATGAGGTTGTAAACCTATTTTTAAAATGTAAATATTCCAACTATTATATTCGAATTACAAATAATATCCATTCAATTTAAATTCGCCAATAAAATTTAAATATTTTTAAGGTAACATGATATAAACCAACGCATAATAAATTAAATCATAAAAAAAATTTGAACTGCGGAATACACTAGTGTTTAAGATAAAAGTTGTCTTAAATTGTAATAGGCGCTGAATTACAGTGTTGCAATATTGATGAATTAAATATTTGATTTTAAAATTATATCTTATGAGCCTGGCTTTATATATATATAAATAATTAAAAAAATATATATATTTGAGACCAAACATTAACTTTGCTTTCTCCACCCGAATCCCTAACCCCCAAATCCCATCACTTCCATTTTCACTTCTGCTTCAACTCCACCTCAAATCTTCACACACCCACCTCCAGGTTTGCGCCTCCCATGGAGCTCCAATCCCAGCCACGTTAAACCAGCTCTTCATCTCCATCAATGGCTGCAACACTTCACCTCACTTTAACCAGACACAAACCCCAGCTCAGATTTCAGCCCCCACAATCTCTAAAACCCATCTTCCTCCATACCCGCCCGTTTGGAGCTGTCAATCGATTCCAAGCCGTCGAATTTCTGGCTCTCTGCGGCCAAAGATTCGATCTTGTGACTCGAGTTTCGAGCAATGGGTCTGGGTTTAGGCGCAGGGCTTCTTCGGAGGAGGAGATTGCGTTGGAAATGACGAAGCCGAAGCGGGTGAAGTTCGCCTTGTTGGTGCTGTTCTGGGCGGCGTTTTCTATCGTAGTTTACGCTGCTTCAGGTGATAAAGCCAGCGCTGCTGCCGCAGCAGCTAGTGATTCCATCAGAGCTTCCAGCGTTGGGGTTAGGATTGCCGCCAAAATGCGCGGCTTGGGCTGGCCTGACGAGGCGGTGGTCTTCGCCTTGGCCACGCTTCCGGTGATTGAGCTTCGTGGCGCGATTCCTGTTGGTTACTGGATGCAGCTCAGGCCGATTGCGCTGACTGCGCTGGCCGTTGCAGGGTGAGTTTTCATCTTGCATTTCAGTTATGCAACCACTCTTTATGTAGTGTCTTTGTGTCGGCTCTAGTTGAGTTTAAGGTTGGAGTGATGCTTGTGGCGAAGAGATCATCGTAATGCGATGTAGGATATGGGAGATTCGGGGAGGGTCGAAATTTAAACCTTATGATCAAATGTTTTGTTCTTGAGAAAAATTTACTATCTAAATACTGCGACAGTTGAGATTTCGATTCTTGCCATTCGATTCTTGAGTTATAGCGTCATCGGTGTTGTCTAAGCTTCAATCCCGATTGCTCTCATTTGGATAGTCGAAAAGCTCCGATGATATCTCGTTTTTCACTTAGCTAAGCTTCTTTGTTGAATGCCTACTTGAATTACTCGGATCTACGTGCAAAACAAGAGCTAGTGAGTCTGTATCAAACTAAATTAGTACGGCACGAAGTTCTACTTGCGAAAGTATCATGTGAGATCTCGCAAGTGGTGAGATTCGTGCGTGTTGATCCTCTTTTATAGTTGGACTCTTCGACTATCCTTATCAATTGATTTTGGGCGTAAATCCAAGTCTTTCGGATAAGGTAAATTTTAGGGCTTTCATTTCTACAAGCAGCGAAGTTGATCGTCTTTTTTTTTCCGCTATTTCTTATTGCAGAAACATGGTGCCTGTGCCATTCATCATCCTCTACCTGAAGCGGATCGCGACCTTCCTGGCAGGAAGAGAAGGCTCCCCGGCCTCCCGCCTCCTCGATCTTCTTTTCAAAAGCGCCAAGAAAAAGGCCGGCCCGGTGGAGGAGTTCCAGTGGCTGGGCCTGATGCTTTTTGTGGCCGTGCCCTTCCCCGGCACCGGCGCCTGGACAGGGGCCATCGTAGCGTCCGTTCTCGACATGCCCTTCTGGTCAGCCCTGACTGCCAATTTTTGCGGCGTGGTCCTGGCCGCAGTCCTGGTGAACCTGATAGTCAACCTCGGACTTCGGTACGCCATCGCTGTCGGGGTCGTTCTGTTCCTTGTTTCGACTTTCATGTGGAGCATCCTTAGGCGCCTGAAGAAGGCATTCAGCTCCTCAGGTTGATGTCATCGTTTTCACATGTAAGGTTGTCGGACTGTTATCAGTTTTTTACGCGGGCCCGGTTTTGGGCCTCGTAGCGTAATCTGAAATTGGGCCTCAATTTGGGCCTCATGTCGTATATGGAATTGGGATTTGTTTTGGGCACTAAATTTGATGTTCGGTTTGGTTTACCTGGAAAATGAGAGAAAAGCCAGATGAAAAATTATAAGAAAAGAAATGAAGTGTTTAGATTTGCTTTTTTAATATTTTCGATGTCCAATAAAACAAGAGAAAATCAACGGAATACATGGGAAAATTTTATTTTTTGGTCTTTAAGTTTTTAAAATTAAAAAAAATATTGAATTAAAAAAATAGCTGTACTCTTGTTTAATTAGTAGTAAAAAATTTACAGGGAGAATATTATAACACTATACAGTATAACTTAACGGATATTCTCTTTTAATTTTTTATTTAATTTTCTTATTTTAATTTTATTTTCTTTAAAATAAACATCAAATTTAATATTTTCTATCACATTCACTTAAACAACTACTATTAGAGGATGGTGAGAATATATATTTAGGGATGCTATTTTGATTATTATTTTATAAATCAATTCAATTTTTTTTCCATATTAAAAATCAAACTAGCTCGAATGGAATGCTTGATAAATGTAGGTGTATAATATTTACATGCTTTGCAGTTAAAATTAAAAGTGAGATAAAACTATTATTATTGAATTCATACTATAATTCTTTAAAATCTTGGGGACATGTTATACCTTTCTTTAATCTGTTTCAAATAGCATAGTTATCACCGGAAGTCAAACCGGTCATGTCTCTACCCGGTTGCTGGTTGGATCGGCCGGACCAACTAATTTGACCAGCTATCCAATAAGTTAAGTTATGAGACTTAAGCTTTGTTTTCTTGCACTTATTGGGCTATATTAAGAGGTGATCTCTTATTATATTAAGTATTCAATGAAATGAGTACTTGTTTTTTTCTCTTAATGAATGTTTGGAAAGTCTGAATGATTTGTTACCAATTTTATATTTAAATCATTCAGAGACGATATCTACACGATTATTATAATTATCTCTTTATTTTTTTCCATATCTTTCTTGAATCAACTCTGTCCGGATTGTACTTCAATAAGAATCACATCAATACCAACCGCATTTAGTTTCTTCAATCAGAATATCACACACTTCATAAATAAATAGTAATTTTATAACATGATTATAAATTTTGTTTTATTTTTATGTTGTAAAATTATAATTGTAATTAAATTTTATATTAATAAATCATTATATATTAAGATACTTAAAAAAATAAATTACCAAATGAAAATAAATCATTCAGCAATCAGATATAGTTTGACCAGTGGTCTGACCATTCAGATTCTCATACATAATTCAGCATTCAGCTCTTAATTTTATCGAACGACACCTTAATGTTAAGTTGATAAATTATGACGGGTAAATTAGTGTAGCCCAACTAAAATGACAGCCGAAAGAATATGAATTTGAACTGCAATAAGTGATTCGAACTAAAAACACTTAGATTATTCAATCTTCTACATTCGTTTGATCGAAAAGCTCTGCTACTCTAGCAAGTTTCCAGCACCAATTCCCAACTCGAAAAAGGATGATAACAAGCTACCTTTCTATGCATTTGTGAAGGCTACTAATGCTTCACATTTACATTTATGCATCATTTCGAATCAACAAGTTGAAGTCCCTTTATCAATAATTCAGGCCTATAGGCATACTTTTTGCCCGCAAATTGCCCTCTCCTCTCCTCCTCCTCAACCCAAACCTCCGATTCTGACCATCGATCGCGCATGAGAATATACCGGCTACGTACTAGCCAAATGCAAGCTTTTCAAAAGATAAAAGAAAAGTAAGTCTACATGCTCAGCACGAGCTTCGCATATACATAGATATAGCCTCTTGCTCGTCCGGGTCAACTTGATTCATATCTAGAGAGTTGTAGGATTTATCCTCTATAAATTTAAAAGCTAAACAAGCTCCATCTCTGGAAATTGAGGGCGCAAGATTTTATCGTTCAAAATTGGAATGCAAAATTATTTAAAAATTAAAATCGTTATAAAAAAGAATATCAAGCCTTTATATTTGAGAAATTGATTTTTACATGTAAAATAGTTTATATAGTTCCCAATTGAATACCTCAACCTCAGCGCTAATGTAATGTAGAATTAGGAGTTTCACCATTGTGTTATTGCTGGTTCAATCGGTTGGACCAAAAATCGGTTTTGATTCCGGTCTGTTTTGCGTATGCTTATTGTTTTGCGCACCAATCCGGGTTTAACCGGACCAAATTGACCGGTTCAACAAAAACCGTTCAAATCAATCGGTTTATTTGTGAAATGGTTCATTTTACAAAACCTATTAAGACTTAAATTAGGGATAAAAATGACAACACAAAAATTCAAACTTAGGATGGCTTGTGTAGCCAACAATAACTTTTTCACTTGGTTACCAATTATTTTATATTACAAAATGATAATCTATGATAAGGATGTTGGATCGATGATCGAATCGATTCAGACTGCCGGTTCAATTAAAAAATCAGAAATCGGAGTCTTGACATGTTCAGTCTCCGGTCCGGTTCTGATAACTATGAGTTTTGTAAAAAAAATTTAGAATCTGAAGAAGCGTACTCTTCTGAAGCTGTCTCCAATCCTGTATCATTTTGTTTGATTAGTGATTATGATCGATACCAACATAAACTCAATTAATCATATAACCTTGCAAGTGAATAACTGATAGCATGAAATGTTTTAAATTATTGCTTTCTCAGGTTCGAAATAAAAATGTTTTGCTGCGGCGAGTAGAGTGTATATTTTAGTAGCTGATGTTTAATGTCGTTGTGGCTGTGGATTTAATTATTAGCTTTTTAATGATACAATAATCTATCACGTACACTATAAGAGAGAATTATCAGAACTTCCGAAGTTAGTCAATAACTCTTGCGTGCACTGAGAGCACATGTTTTCGGTGACGGCATCGTTTTATATATTATACTTCACACATATAAATAAAAAATAATTTAAAAAAAACTTCAAAAAATAGTATAAAAATCAGAAAAAATTAAAAAAAATACTAGTTTAATTTATGAATATTAAAATAACAAAAATAAATAAATTCATATTTTTCTAATTTATATCTATTAAAATAATTATATATAAAATGATGAATATATATATTCATCACTTGCATATGCATACTCATCATTTGTGCATATATATTCATTACTTATATATGTATATTCATCATTGTTGGGTGGGATTCCTAACAAGAAAGTTTTAGCAAAGAGATAATACTTGCCGGAATACCTTTTTAAAAGTAAATGCATCCCTCTGTTCGCGCTGTTAAGCCCTGTCACCTTGATTGAACCTGCACCGGTCATATCGCCTGCTCGCTTTTATTCAGTTTTTGCATACATATATATATTCATTACTTGCATACACATCCGTCATTTGCATTCATATATTCATCACTTGCATACACATCCATCATTTGCATATGTATATTCATCACTTGCATACTTATATTTATCACTTGCATTTGTATATTCATCACTTTTATACATATATTCATCACTTGCATACTTATATTTATCACTTACATATGTATATTCATCACTTATATATATATTCATTACTTGTATATTCATATTCATCATTTGTATACTCATATTCATCACTTGCATACATATATTCATCAAATTTACATATAATTATTTTAATAGATATACATTAGAAAAAATATGAGTTTATAATTTTTTTTTCAATATTTCAATAATTATAAATTAAACTGGTATTTTTTTAAAAAAATTGATTTTTATATAATTTTTTAAATTATTTTCTATTTCTATAAATAATGTGTAATATAATTTAAAACGAAGTGTCTCCGAGATTCAAGAATTTGCCAAAGTTAATGTCATGTCTCATGAACTACCATTTGTTTCTCAATTCAATAGTGAAAATTGGAGCAAAGAAGAAGATAATAGGTGAAAAATGTATATATTTTTTATTAAATTTTGTAATATATTTTATTATATGACGAATAGGCACTTGACACTTCTAGCCTCCTCACTGGGCTTGGGCTTGGTAGGGGACCACACCCACGCCTTGTTATTTTAGATAAAGAAAGATGAATCCCAAGTTACGTAGAAAATATATATGTTGCGACCCCCAAAAAATGTGGAATATATGGGCCTGGAAGAATGATGTTCAAATTGATGGCGTAAAATAAAAACTTGTAGTCATCATTAGATATCTTTACCACCCATCTTGCAC
>NQLW01000050.1:1028350-1078587 GCA_002312845.1 Kalanchoe fedtschenkoi | reverse complement strand
GAGAATTGCAGATTTGCTGTTCCATTTTGATTTTCGAGATTATTTTTTATGGAAAAGCACGAACACAAATCTAAAAGATAAAAATGAATTTTTTTAAAAAAATAAAATGTTTGTTATAAGGGAAAAACGGATATACCCTGTCAGGGTACGCAGCTTATATACCCTAACGGATAAAACGACGTCGTTTAATCTTTCGTTTTTCTCCTCTTGCCCCTTCCATCCTCATCGATCGATCTCGGCTTCTTTCTTCCTGGCCGACGACGCTCTCATCGATCGATCTCAGAAGTCTCAGTCTTAACTTCGCTACATCGGTTTCGACTTCGGATTTCTCAGGTGAGTTTTTTTCACAATCCCTAGTTTCGATTTCTAGTAGGGTTTGGGTTTGGGGTTTCGATTGGGAGCCGTATTAGAGTTTTGGCTTAGGATTGATCCCTTTATAATGTTAGGGTTGTAAGAAGTGAATTGAAGAAATGAAAGAGAAACTGAGACTCTTTTGTGGGATTAGACTGTGGCTGCTTGCAAGAGTTTTCTAGCTGTCGTGAGTGACTTAGAGGGATGCTCAGACTTGTTAGTGCTGTGTTTTTTTTTCTGCTAACAATATGGCTTGTGTATGTGGTCTTCAGCTGTGGTTATGTTAGGCTTGTGGCTGTCTTTTGTATAGTCTTAGCTTTTTAAGAGTTTGTTTTTGTTTGATATCGAGTCTTTTCTTACCCCCTTTGAAATCTGTTTCCTAAATCGAAATAAACTCACCTGAGTTTTATCTGTCTATGCTCATCACACTTCTTCTTGAACTCTTAAATTCTGACCTAGGCCATTTTTGTGTTAAATAATAGGCCTATTCTTCATATATGAAAGGAAACTTACTGTTTAAGCAAGATAAGAACTGGGAAACGACATTGGTTAATTTCAAAAGTGCCAGAGGTCAACTTCATTCTGATAGCTATAGCATCATTACGTACTTGTTTTTATCTTTTACTTGATGTTCAAGTGAACTATGATCATGGGATTTTTTTTGATCAAATTTACACGTAACAGGGCTATGTATGAGGAACTTGGGAAATATGGAGACCTTGAAACCCAAGTTTTGTGCCGCGAGCGAGTGGAAGAGATGGAGCCTAGCATACGATATTGCATGCACAAAATTGGCTAGTCCAATTTGAGATCTTTGGATCTGTTGTAAATTGGTGTAATGGAAGGACATGCTTTGTGTACAAAATGCAGTGCGAGCTCCAGTTGCTCTTGTTATCATACCCCCAGTTTCGGCCACCAAATGGGAATGAGTCCACGATATGTCGATGGAAACTCTAGCCTGCTCTTTTTTTATCAAGAACTAGCTCACTCTTTTGTGTGCACTCTCTGAGATGTAAATGCTCTAAAATTTTTGGATTTATTTGGATGCAACCAGAAAATAAACAAACTTAAAGCTGCTACCCGATCACATCGTACGCATTGACAAAGGTAATAAGGTATATTCCTGGAAAATGAAAAATACAATAAACAAGAAACAACTTTCAGGTGCAACAACCTTATAAGTTGAATGCATCATTCTTTGAATCTAATACTCATGTGAATAACTAATTAAGGTAACTAGACAATTCCACTAACCCAAATTTCTGGGAGTGACCTCACATGCTAAATAGGCTTTTAACAGGGAGAGGAAAAGGGATGATGAGTCAGCTTTATGAGTCGTGCGGACTTATGCGGGATTCAGCAACCAAGTAAAAAATTTTCAAGCACCTAAAAAAGGCAAGTATTTTCATTCATGGTAAAGAGTAGGTGTTGGTTCCTGCTGGCAAAAGCTAGAAACAAACGCAACCGGCACAAAAGACGAGCCAGAGCTTCGGAGACGAAACTAAACAAATACGATCGAACAAAAGGAAATGAAAATCAGAAGTGATGAGCAATGAGACACTAATTAATTTGACGATATCAGTGAGCGAGATAGACAATACCATAATTTCACGAATGGCGGTGGGAGAGACGCCATCTCCGTCCTTGGACTGCTTAAACTTCTTAATAGCTATGGACTTGCCTCGATTGGTGGGCGACTTGATCCTCGCCAGGAAAACGAGCCCATAAGTCCCTTCCCCAATCTTCCCCAGCAGATCGTACTGCTGCAGCCACTCCGGTTTGCTGCTCTTCCCACCGCCGCCTCTGCTGCTTCCATCTCCCATGCCCGAATCACTCGTCTTCTTCTTCTCCTTCCCTCCTCGATCCAAATATTCCGAAATTACGCCAGCTATAAAACTTCATTTCATGACAATATCGCCCTTCTAAATTCAAAATTGTTCAAATTCAGGCCATAAGGGTTTTTTCTTCTCAATATTACCCCCAACTCTTTGCTGTAAATATTTACATCTTGTTTTGAATATTATGGGAAAGTATAATTTTGATGTTTTCAAAATTCATAATTTTAAAATTAATAATTTTTTAATTCGTACCTTTGTGTGTAAGACGTAGAGGGGGTGATGATTCTAATTTTTAAAATTAAGAATTTTAAAATTAAGAAGTGATGATAGTAATTTTTAAAACATCAACAGTACATACCGTAAATTCAAAATTTATCTTAATATTAAGCATATCCATTTAAATAAATTTAAAAGTTTGTTAGTATCAAGTCACGTGAGATTTGTATCATGTCACATGACTCTCTGATTCTCTCAAATCTTTCACTCACATTAAAATAAACCTTCAACTACTCTACTTGTGGGATGCACGTCTCATATAACACTTTTTCTACTTTTTCATAATATGTTAATTCTAAATTTTATGTTGATCTTTTATCACACTCTTTCTTCAAAACATGATCATAGATCATCTTTTATCACTTTTATTCATTTCAAACGTGATAATAGCTTTTTTCATGAATTACGAAACTCTTCCATGTCAGAAGACCATAAATTGCTTTCCACATACAAACCTGTCAGGTAAGCTTTATGCCGCTAACAAAAAACACACGATTTTCAACCATGTTTTTTATCGAAAAAATGTCCAGAAAGCTACCAAAAATTACAGTTTTAGCTACTTTCTAGCCATTTTTCCTGTCAATATGAGCATGGTTGGAATGGCGCCACCGATAAATTTGTTGGTAGGATGCGGTGGATTGTCGGGCGCACTTTCTGGGCATGTTTCGATCAATTTTTGGCCATTATTACTAGACAGCTGTTCCAACCACTTTTCGAACAATTGCAGTAGAATATTTATGGTAATGTTTCAGTCACTTTATGGTCAGTCATTTTTCCTATTACTTTTCGGTCATTTTTAGTCACTTCTATAAAAACTAAAAAATGTATTTAAAACCGAAAAAAATGCAGCTACAGTCTATAACCATCTCTAATGATGTAAGATGTCTATGCAATGTATTTCTACATCGAATGATGTTAGATGTCCATAAGGCTGGAAACGAAGTATGAAACTATAGACAAATGATGGCGGTTAATGGTCTACAAAAATCAATGCTTGAGTTTGTTATGCGATCAGGTTAAAACCATATAATATTTAGGTGTTTGATTATGAAGTCTATGTTTCGAAACCACTGTGTTATTCCGTGTCATTATGAGATCACGATTATCAGGAAGTCTGAATTCACAACTACAAGGAATAAACATATAGACTTATAAATAAAAAATTAGTTCCTAATATTCAAATAGTTAAACTATGAGCGAGCTCTAACCCTAGACACATAAAAGAAGTCAATCATAAATTTAGATGACCACCAACCGTCATTATTTATCTATAAGTTACACTTTACATTTCAGTCTTTGGGAGTCTCTAACAGTAAAACTATAACTTTCTAATGTTATGGTAGAGGTGTATGTGGGGCTATATCGAATGGTTGTTAGGGATCACACCAAAGCTGAAAATAAAGAATTAAACTCTAGATATAAGGTGTCAATCAATGGTGTCTGCAAGTCAATGCCCGAATTTGTTAAATGCCTCGGGTTGGAACTTGATCATTTTTAAGTGTTTGATCTTGAGGAAAACCAACAGTTTCAGTTTCCAAGCTGACGTTTAGTCTTGTAGTTGTGAGATCAAAGTCTCCTGCATGAGGTTCGTCCTCACAACTACAATAACCAAAAGCATCGGCGCATAAACAAAGACTAAATTCCTCATGGCCAAATGATTAAACTATGATCAGATTCTAACGTGAGGCACATAACATACCTAATCATAAACATAGGTAACCACTATCCATCATTTACATCGTATATTAAATTTCACATTTTCACTTAAATGTGCTCCTAACAAAATAATAATGAGATACTGTCATAGGGCGAGGCGAGCGCTTTAGAAAAGGACGTGGTTGGCAAGCTGGAATCGACGGGGAGTGAGGATACAATAAAATGCGTTAGGTACTCGATCATTTAGCGCCTCATCCTGGCTAGGCCTCGCCTTGTCTTGGGGACCCGGAGTCTCGCCTCGCGTCAACATTTTAAATCAACAAAAAATCAAATAACCAAAGGAGTTGGCCAAGGCAACCATCAGATCTACGTATACAACCAAAATTGATAATAAATTCAACGTAAATCCATACTAAATGTAAAAAATTTATTAAAAATCTTAATTATCTTAAAGGATTTAGAAGCATAAAGGAGTGGTAGGGGATCGAGAGGCGCGGGCGAGAGAGAGCGACGGCGGCTAACAATCAACATGGAGGCAGGAGGCGGGGGGAGAGGGGTAGCGAGGGTATGAGATGGAAGAGGGAATAAGAGATACAAGAGAAATGAGAGAAATTGATCTGCACCCAATTTAAGGTTTTTCTTTTGGCCAATTTTGGTCATGTTCTGGCGCGTTTCCGCCTCATGCATTAAAATAGCCAAAAAGGGCCGAAAGTGGCTCAAATACTTCCATCCATTTTCAGCCATTCACTGAGAACATGCGTCATTACCAGCAGATTTACGAGAAATAGATGGCTTTTACATAAAAGTTTATCAAGATGGAGCTCTTAAAAAGCTTCAATGGAGATGCTCTTAGATTTTTTTTATTTTTTGAAAAAGGTTTTTTTATTGCGAAGATGGAATAAAAGGAGGAGGTAAATATCTTCAAACAAGAAAAAAAAATCTTAAAATAGAGCTGGAAACCAAATCAAAACAATGATCAAGATAGATCAATAAGATGATCCAACTTCATAACGTTTAGCCCACAATCTCTTGAAATTAGAGTTTTTGATATGCCTTGAGCAGCTTAATTTATATGAACAGTCTGAAAGAATGACATGAATGATGACATTTTCATCCTTCGTCTTGAAAAATACCACTACTTCGAGCCTACCTAATACAATAAGTACAAAGCTCCCTAATACATAAAATGTATAATCTTACGCTCTTTGGAAACATACTAGGGGTGTCAACAGTCCAAGTAATTATCTCATTCCAATTGTCCAATGCTAAAAGAAAACTTACGTGACAATGAATTCAGACTAATGACAAAACATCAGAAATTGTAAGAATAATTTGAGAATTAGTGATCTAAGAGACCTAGCATAGTCATAGCAGAAAAGAACATTCTTTGAGGGGGAAAGACCAAATTTGCGCAGGAGTTCATGCACCACCAATCTATTGTGACATCCAGACCTGTTCTTGATATTCGTAGGGTCCTGAATAAGATAAAAAAAAATTGAGCCCTCCAACGTGTGTGTAAAAAAAAAATTTAACATATATTTTGCATGATTAATTTAAATAAAGAGACCTAAAATAAGTCAATTTTTAGCAAAATAAAAGAGTCTGTTCCTCAACATTCTCATATCAAATGTATCCTCTTATGTTATTTTTGGTATATGAAAATTTAATGGAAATGAAAATTTAAAGGAAAATGAGAAAAACTCTTTTGTTTGGTTGATAGAAACTTGGGGGAAACAAAATTAGATGAAAAAATCAAAGAAAATTTTATCAAAACAAAGAATATTTTAACACTCACATCATGATTTTTCACCCCTAACCGCACAAGGAAAATGAGATAGAATTCATGGGGAATTCACTATTCCTCCCAGTTTTTGCTACTCATTTTTTCTAAAACCAAACACATTATTATTATTTTATGATTCGCATATAAATGATTTCATTAAGTTATTTGATTCTTAAAAGATGCCAACTGTGTTATTAATTTAGTAATTGAATCATTTGATAGAGCAGCTTCAAAAGAAAATAAGGTATAAACTATATGTTTCAAAGACAATGTTATATGTCCTATCCAGATTTCGACCTGGGAGGTAGAGGAATCCTTTTTTGCTTCACTATCACGAGCAGTGAAGGAAGTGAGTGTATGGGATGATGTCTTTGAGAACTCTCAGAGCATCTACCCCTGCGTGGTTTGGGCACGCCGAGTTCTCAGTTTTGAGACATGATTGGCGGTTCACATGGGTCCATTGGGCCTCTTTCACGTAGAAGAATTCACAGACTCTTGATAGCGAGGATTCTCCTGAGTGGACTCGCCTTCTCGAGGAGACCTGCACTACGGAAGTTGATGCGCGGGCGGGTAGATGGCGAGCCGACGATTCCATTTTGGAGATAGCGACTCTTAGAGCTCTGCAGAGCCAGCTCGTATCTGAGGCATTGCAGCTCCTAGGATTCCAGCCACCTATAGACCCACCAATGAGCTCGTGGATTTCTAGTTTGTTTTATGTGTTACGTTTATTAAATATTATAAAATACTAATATTTCATATTATATTTTTATTAAATTACTGTGTTCATATACTGAGAAAAAGGTCTAGAAGGGAAAGTGGTTTATGAAATATATTGTAATGTAAATTACTAAATATTTTAAAAAAATAGTAGCCGAAAACTAGCCGAAAACTGGCCGAAAAAATCTACAAGACAGTCTATCGATGAGCGACCGTATGTTGGCTGGAAACTGAGCGAAAATTTTATTTAACCAAAAACTAGTCGAGAACTGTCAAACTCTTAAATTGCCGGAACCGGCTGTAAAATGGCTAGAAAATAGACGGTTTCCCGTAAATATTATTGGGGGAGCCATTAAGACCGATAGATTTTGACAAGAAATTCAGCTGATTGTACAAGAAATATGTTTGTCGATGCATTTTCATCCATTTTTCCGATCAAAATTGTGGTCAGATTACAACCTTATTTTTGTAGTGATCCTTACTATTGATGTGCCATGTAATCTTAAAGAATTTGACATTGAATTTGACTGCACTATGACTTTCGTATTAGCCATAAAAATATAATGCTTCATCTCTTTATTAGAAACAATTAAACATAAATTATTGCAGTCTTTGAAAGAAAGAATAACTAGCCCCCATGTCCATGTTGTCATCAATTATTTAACATGATATCGTCATTCATAATGTTTTGAAAATGAGTTAGTTGAATCTCTTCATGTCTTCACTTCAGTTCCTTGAAGAGTATTGAAATCTCAAGATTTTATTATTGATTTCTAGTCATACTCGCATGGGAGAAAAAATTATTAAAATCATCATTTTTTTATAAATGATAACGAAGAGCTCATCCATTTTCATCAAAGCACAACACAATGATAAAGAAGTTTTAGCTACTATTCAGAAGAAAATCAAAAAGAATTTTTTTTTTAAATTAATTAAGTATGCCATTTATAGTAAATATTTATTAAAATACATATTTATCTTAATTTTTTCACAGAAGTGATGAGGATGATTACAATTTCGAGACTTATAAGCATTTGTTATAAATGTTTTAATTTGAATATTTAGTTAATATTTTTACTAAATATTTTTATTTTTATTTTTTTCTTCCAATTTTAATTTATAATTTATATAAAATACATATGATATTGGGAATGATTGAACTGATGAAAATATAGAAACAAGAGAGAAAGTGAAGCGAGGGAGGGAGGCTGGATGTTTGATTCTGACATGTGCGAGTCGGAGCGACAACATTAACAATGGTAGCTGCGGAGCCGGAAGGGTTGAAGAAGTTGGAGTATTTGTCGCTGGTGTCGAAAGTGTGCACCGAGCTCGAATCGCATCTAGGGTTTGGTGACAAGGTGTTGGCCGAATTTATCACCGAGTTGGGTAGGAATTGTACCACCGTCGAAGAGTTCGACGGAAAGTTGAAGGAGAATGGTGCCGAGATGCCTGATTATTTCGTCAAGACTCTGTTGACTATTATTCACGCCATTCTGCCGCCCGACGGGAGGAAGGAGGACGGACGCGACAGAGAGCCGAGGAGTGGAGACGAAGGGGATGGGAAGAAGAAGCCCATGTTTCCGGGCTTGGCGATCCAGGATAGTGCCGATAGGGCCAAGGAGCTGGAGAAGGAGATCGAGAGGGAGCTGAGGGCCAAAGATGAAGGCCGTGATAGGGATAGAGGCGGGGAGCGGAGCAGGCACAGAGACCGAGATCGGGGCCGACGGGATGACGATAGGTATGACAGGGAGGAGAGGCGTTGTGATAGGGATGAAGATGATAGGAGGAGAGACAGGCATAGGGATCGTCGGGAGAAGAATCACAGAGATGAGGATGAAGGTTATAGAGATGGTCTGAGGGAAAATAAGGGTCAGCGCAATGGTGGGCGGGCACAGCCTGGTGAGCCGGAGTTGTATATGGTTTATAAGGGAAGGGTGACTCGAGTGATGGAAACTGGGTGTTTTGTGCAGTTAACAGATTTCAAGGGAAAGGAGGGGCTGGTTCATGTTTCGCAGATGGCCACTAGGAGGATTGGCAATGCCAAAGACGTGGTTAAGCGAGATCAGGAGGTGTTTGTCAAGGTAATTTCCATGTCTGGTCAGAAGTTGAGTCTCTCGATGAGAGATGTTGATCAACACGCAGGTGAAGATTTACTTCCTTTGAAAAAGAGCTCAGATGAGGACGGTTTTAGGACAAATCCCTCCGGATCAAGAGACGGTCCACAAACGAGAACTGGTCTTTCGGGGATCAGGATCACAGATGAGGATGTTGCACCGTCAAGGAGACCATTGAAGAGAATGAGTTCTCCAGAGAAGTGGGAGGCAAAGCAGTTAATTGCTTCTGGTGTAATGGATCTGAAGGATTATCCAATGTTTGATGAGGAGGGAGATGGGATGCTTTATCAGGAAGAGGGACCGGAGGAAGAGCTTGAGATCGAGCTGAATGAGGATGAACCGGCCTTTCTTAATGGACAAACTCGGTATTCTATTGACATGTCACCTGTGAAGATCTTTAAGAATCCAGAGGGTTCTCTAAGTCGTGCTGCCGCGCTACAGTCCGCACTTATAAAGGAAAGAAGAGAAGTTCGTGAACAGCAACAGCGAACTATGCTAGATTCTATCCCAAAGGATCTTAATCGGCCATGGGAAGATCCAATGCCAGAGACGGGAGAGAGGCATCTTGCTCAGGAGCTGAGAGGAGTTGGCTTATCAGCGTATGACATGCCTGAGTGGAAGAAAGATGCTTATGGTAAAGCACTGACATTTGGGCAGAGATCGAAGCTTTCCATTCAGGATCAGAGGAAGAGCTTACCAATCTACAAGTTGAAGAAGGAATTAATTCAGGCTGTGCATGACAATCAGGTTTTGGTTGTTATTGGTGAGACTGGATCAGGGAAGACTACACAAGTGACTCAATATCTTGCTGAAGCAGGTTACACTACTAGAGGCAAAATTGGTTGCACTCAACCTCGTAGGGTTGCAGCTATGTCAGTGGCTAAAAGGGTTGCTGAAGAATTTGGCTGTCGCTTGGGTGAGGAAGTTGGTTATGCCATTAGGTTTGAGGATTGTACTGGACCTGATACAGTTATCAAGTACATGACGGATGGTATGCTTCTAAGAGAAATTTTGATTGACGAGAACCTTTCACAATATTCTGTCATCATGCTTGATGAAGCTCACGAAAGGACCATCCACACGGATGTTCTCTTTGGCTTACTGAAGAAACTGCTGGGTAGGAGAAAGGACATGCGTTTGATCGTCACATCTGCTACATTAGATGCAGAGAAATTTTCGGGATATTTTTTCAACTGCAATATCTTTACAATTCCTGGAAGGACATTTCCTGTTGAGATTTTGTATACTAAACAACCAGAGAGTGATTACCTCGATGCTGCACTCATTACTGTCCTGCAGATTCACTTAACAGAACCTGAGGGTGATATTCTTCTCTTTTTGACTGGTCAGGAGGAGATTGATTTTGCTTGCCAGTCGCTTTATGAGAGGATGAAAGGGCTTGGTAAAAATGTTCCAGAACTGATTATCCTACCCGTATATAGTGCACTGCCTAGCGAAATGCAATCTAGGATTTTCGAGCCAGCTCCTCCTGGAAAGAGGAAAGTTGTGGTGGCAACCAATATCGCTGAAGCTTCTTTGACCATTGATGGCATCTTTTATGTTATTGACCCTGGTTTTGCGAAACAAAACGTTTATAATCCTAAGCAGGGGCTTGATTCTCTGGTGATTACTCCAATATCACAAGCTTCGGCCAAGCAGCGCGCAGGACGAGCTGGCCGTACTGGACCTGGTAAATGCTACCGACTTTACACGGAAAGTGCGTACCGTAACGAGATGTCACCAACCTCCGTGCCAGAGATCCAAAGAATAAATCTTGGCATGATAACACTAACTATGAAAGCTATGGGGATTAATGATCTCTTGTCTTTTGATTTTATGGATCCACCTGCTCCCCAAGCCTTAATTTCTGCCATGGAGCAGCTATACAGTCTCGGGGCTTTGGATGAGGAGGGCCTTCTGACCAAATTAGGAAGGAAAATGGCCGAATTCCCATTGGATCCACCTCTATCTAAAATGTTACTCGCCAGCGTTGATCTAGGGTGCAGTGATGAGATTCTGACCATTATTGCGATGATACAAACTGGAAATATATTCTACAGGCCCAGAGAAAAGCAAGCGCAAGCAGACCAGAAAAGAGCAAAGTTCTTCCAGCCTGAAGGTGACCATCTTACTTTGCTTGCAGTGTACGAGGCATGGAAAGCAAAGAATTTCTCCGGACCATGGTGTTTTGAGAACTTTATTCAGGCTCGATCATTGAGGAGGGCACAAGATGTCAGGAAGCAGCTCCTCAGCATCATGGACAAGTATGTTCTTTAAACTTTGTTACAAGATATTTGAGTTTTAATTTTTTAGTTTTTTTCCATTTTCAACTTTGCCAGTGTTTTTAATCTATATCCAAAATAGAGTTCTAGTGGTTGTGAGCTTCTTGTCTGAACTGGTTATGTTTGTAGCCATGGTATATTGTCTTTGTTGGATTTTTAGGCATTACAATGATATTATCATTCTATTGGGAATTTTTCTGCTAGGAGATGGGAATATTTTTCCTTGGAGATGGAAAATTCGCCCACCAGGTTTTATCAATTTGCAAATTCTTCCTCAGTTAAAAGAATGAAATTGGCTGATATTATGACGATACTAGGTAGTATAGATATCATTATGGGAGAAGTTGATCGTTGAAATGATAATTGATACAACAGAAGTACAAGATATCAATGCTTTTTCAAAATGGGAATCCTTAAAAGTATCCATTGTGGACTTCCTAAATGTATTTGAGACCATGAGATGTTTTTTCTTCAAGTTCAGGTACAAGTTGGATGTTGTGAGTGCTGGAAAGAATTTCACAAAGATACGGAAGGCAATCACAGCAGGATTTTTCTTCCATGCAGCGAGGAAAGATCCGCAAGAAGGATACAGGACTCTGGTGGAAAATCAGCCGGTGTACATCCATCCCAGCAGCGCTCTCTTCCAGAGGCAGCCCGACTGGGTCATTTACTATGAGCTGGTAATGACAACAAAAGAGTATATGCGAGAAGTCACAGTTATTGATCCCAAATGGCTAGTTGAATTGGCCCCAAGATTTTTCAAAGTTTCTGATCCCACGAAGATGAGCAAGCGGAAACGCCAAGAACGCATTGAGCCACTCTATGATAGATACCATGAACCCAACTCATGGCGTCTTAGCAAACGACGAGCCTGAACTTGACCTCAAGTTGATACCATTGATCTTTCTAGCTTGATCAGTCTCTCACCTCTTTTAAGTGCAGTATTCTTGTCGTAAAAATATATGGGTTAAATTTTGACATGTTACAAATCCTGATAATCTGACTCATTGCAGCTTTACTTGGTTGCATTTGTTGCGAGCCTCTGCTGTAATTTCTCATTAGTAAACTGTAACTCGTACTATGACAACTGTGCTCGCCTCATGAGCTGCTTGCTACTTTGTAGAAGGCAACTTAACGTTGCTGTGTCAACATTCAAAGTAGCTAACTTACCAACAAAGTGCGGCCCAATGATTTGAGCATTGTTTAATAATTTTCAGATCGTAAGTTCGAGTCTTAGTGGTACTGCATTTATGTTTTGATATGTTGCAAGTACACTTGAGCTGATCTGCAGACTTAATGTTGCTGTCAATGACAATGATACTCTCACAACTCCTCAAGTCCAACTAAATTGTCCTGTTTTTCTGGCTATGTAACTCCTCATGGATCTACAACACTAATCACCTTTGAGGAGGAATGATGAGCTGTAGCTTGCCATTCTTTGTGGACTTGTGGAGTGATTTTTGGGTGGACTGTGTCCACCACGTGGCAGTGGACACTACCAATGGAGAGTCGTCACGTGGCGCGTTGAAAAATTAAAATTACATGTGGAGATTTATCAATGATTTAGAGTTTTTTTACTTTTCAACGCGCCACGTGGCGATTCCCTTTTGGTGATATCCACCGCCACGTGGCACCCAAGAATTTCTCGGACTTGTGTACTTTATGAGGGGTTTGCACTCGTGTTATTCAGGCCACAATCCACAACTACATGTTGACAAACCCCATTTCATGAGTGCGTTTCTCTTCAATAAAAATACGGATGATCCACACGGTTATTGAAAAGTAGGATAAAATAAAACAAGAAATAGGATTTTTTTTGAAATACCAAACAAAAAGGGTATTTAGTTAAAAAAAAAAAGGATGAATAGTTGTGTTGCCATAGTTGAAAGCTTTGAAAACCTAACACTGTAACAGCAACTTTGAAATATGTGAGTTGTTGTCAGCAGTTATAACAACTGGAATAAAAAAGATTCTGATAGGCTCTTGGTGTGAGCAGGTGAGAGATGACAAGGAACTGTATTGCACCGAAACCAGTAGAAGAAAGTTCAATAAATAGTTCCAAAAGATGACGAAAAATGCAACAAAGCTATCCTCTAATCGTAAAACCTGTTAATAATCTTCATGGCTGATAAAACCAGGCATACGAAACTCGCAGACATTATTCACCTCTTGAGTAGTTAGATTCATATTTCTACTATGTATGATGATCAATCTTAAACTCAATTTATAATATTATTATGTTCGATCTGCTATGCATTCATTGTTTATATCTATCTGCGTGGGACCAGAAATTTCTAAGTTGTGAATTTCGAAGGCCGGTGAAGTAAGTAAGTAGTAGAGTAAATTAAGGTAGCAGCATTTGATGGGGTTGGTTAGTAGATAAATTTGGGTTTAAAAACTGGCAGTTGGCACTACTTACTACTCCTACTTATTAGCTTCCGATTTCCCTTTCTTCACTCCCGTATTAAGCAACTTTTTTCCCGTTTAATGCAATACGACATCGTGCAGGAAATGTGTATTAAGCCATTCTTATATGCTGTTGTTGTTGAATTTCGCAACTACACATCTTAAATTATACGTCCTAATTTATCGAATTCAATTTAGTTTTAAGAATTTTTTATTTTTCAACATTTTTTATTTTAAATATTTTTCTATTTTAAATATTTTTATTGTTAAATTTATTATTAATTTTAATATTGTTTTATTTTTTAATTAAAATTAAGAGACATACTCAAAATTCAAATATTGAATATGATAAAATTGGTTCTAGGTTCACCCACCCAAATTAACAGCGCTAGCCCTAGCCTGAATAAATACTTTCCAAAATATATTATCTCCGTTCTATTAAGAATTAACTGTTATACAATGCATATTATTTTTATGTACGCCAAGGGTTCTATAAATAATGATTTTACAGGCAAAAATCACTCCCTGTAGCTTAACTCTAAGATTTTTTAATTTATTTTTTTAGTGAAAATTTGAGAAAAAAAATTTGAAAAAAATGAGAATGAATTATTTATTTGTAATAGAAAACGTTAGAAAAAGGAAATTTTGATGAAAACAGAAAGTGTTATAATTCTTTTCACGGAGTTTCACCATAACCAAATAAAAGAAAATATTATGACATTTTTTAATATAAATATTATAATGCTAGGTATCAATATATTCTTGTCAAACTTGTCTATAATGATATTTTTATGTATAATTGTTTACAAATCATATATTTAAATATTTTTGTTTGAAAGTTAATACACGTCAAATTAAATAAATAATAAAAAGAAAAAAAGATTATTTTTACTACAAACTAGTGTATTATCAAATCTAAAATCTAAAGTTTATTATCAAATCATTAGTGTGCCAGCTAGTAATTTTTCAGTGAAGGTTGATACTTTATAATGACTGATAAATTTGCTTTATAAATAAGTTCGTATCAACATATCTATAAGCTATGTTAATGTTTATTACGGAGATGTTTTACAAAACAAAAATTGCATCAGATAATTTTACTGATAAATAAATTTCTGAAATTTCGAGGGGAAAATTATAATATGATTAGAAACATAAATAATGTCACATATTGTGATTTAAAGTAAAGTGATATCATATATAACATAAATTATGAATTGAAACTTTAAATGATAAAGTTACATTAAAATTTCTATTTTGATAGTAAATTCAAATCATATAGACGAAAACGAGAAATATATACAATTAAAAATCGGACAGTGGTTAATCTTTTAGGGAATAATGAGCGGGTGTAAATACTAATTATAATATAGTACTTCTAATGATGCTAATTGATGTTTAGGAATAATTTTAATATATTATATAATGATTAATTCTAATATATTCTATATGTCCTCTTTTACATGTCAATTAATCGATTTTTTTTGTCCACTTTTACTTATCACTTAACAATTTTCGATGCATATTTAATATCAATAACTATCTTAAAACATCAAACATTAATCACTTCTTATCATAATCAATAAAAAAATCATTCATCATCAGTAATAATCTATCAATTTTATTTTTTGCATGATTTTTTTAAAAAAAAAACACCTATCACCCACTCATTAAATTTGTTCAACTGCTAGCATTAACTTCACGTTAATCTACTCAAATTAATCTTAAACGGCATATATTAAAGGACGGAGGGAGTAATACATATAGACCAGAATCTTGAATGATATATTTAAAGAAAAATTGTTGTTGAAAATTTAAAATTAATTAATTATTGTTCGACTTTTCAATAGCTTCAGAGATTGATTATATAATGAAATTTTACACAAAATAAAATTTAAAATATAAAATTAGATATTTAATATTTAATATTTAAAATAATTATACAAATTAAATGTCAATTGAAATTCTTACACAAAAGAAGAAGAAAGCCCGGGAAACACAGCCTTGCCAGTTTTGTTGTGGTCTCTCTCTCGGACCCTCATTTGGATCATCTTCCTCTTCTGCTTCTTCTTCTTCTTCTTGTTTTGTCGTCTATAGAATTTCGGTTTCTCTCCGCTCTGGCATTCTCCGTCCGATTTGGTGTCGTTACTCGCGCCATCCATACAATACATAATACATATACAGAGACACAGACACACGCTGGTACGTTGACTTGAAGTTATTTATACACACTGTTTATCTGCTGCCTCAACTTCATCTCCAGCTCCTTGCTCGCCGCTTCTGAGCACGTATGGGGTTCCTGAAGGCCGATGGCGCTGTTTACAAACCGGTGGACGACATCGATCTCGGTCCTAACAGCAACGAGCTCTATCTCAAAGCCGATGTGAAAGGTCGATCATCAACTCCCACCACCTGCTTCTCTTACACTATTCCATCACCTTACGTTACTGGAAGTTGATCACCACATACTCTTCTGGAGACTAATTCTACTTTCATTTTTTTTTTTATTATTACTATTATTATTTATGATCTCAGAGTCTGTTTTTGGGATACATCACTAGAGTACAACCTTACTGAGCCTGTCTTCTGTTGGATTTTTCAGCTCCTCGAATGGCGGGTTTCGTGGTGAAGGTGTTTGCCTGGTGTTTGGAGTTGAGAATTATTGGAACTGTGTTGCTTTATATACTGATTGCAAAGAATCGAGTTCACAGGGTACTCAACCATCATTTCTTCTATATTTACCTTTGAATCTCAAGCTGATGAGAGTGAAATGCTAAGCATGAAAACATTGATACATGCTGTGAAATTTGTATGATGTTATTATTGAAAGAAGAGATTAGACAGATGGAGCTCATGGAAAACATAATTAAACTACTAGGAGGAAAAAAGCAGAATTTTTTAATGTATGCTTGAAGAACAGGTTTTAGTCTTTAAAGCTGGGTAGTTGCATGATTACTAGTATGATGTTACCTTCTTTGGCTCCTTAACATTGAATGATTGTCCATTTTAAAATTTTGAATTTCTCCATTGTAAAGCATGAATTTAGATTGACTTGCTTGCTTTCAGTTTGCCTATTTTTTTGTTTCTGTGCAAGCCATTTCCTTACCGACTATTAGTTAGCATAAAGCAGGGTTGCAGTCACCATCAAAGTGGTGGATGAGAAAAATAACATGTCAACTTTTCGACGTGTTGAATAGTTTTGTTGGGTAAGGGGGGAAATCATGTTGTAGTTCATTTGGATAAAATGATAGTTCAAATTTTTCGAAGCAAGGTGTTGGATCTCTTACTGTGAAATTTAAGGCAATATACCAGAAATAATGTGGACCCAACATTTACTCAAACATTAAAAGGGAGCCATCTCCTTCATTCCACCAAGCTACATTAGAACTTAATAGTTGAAGAAAGTGAATTGACATTTCTTGTGATGCTGACAATGACTACCTGATTCACTTACAACTTCAGTAGTTTCAGTTTCAAATTACTTCTCATGCAATCTAGCGAATTCTTTGGAGCAATGTAGAACGGGCGGTAGAGTTAGAGAGGGAAAAAGTTCCCTACTGTTTCTTAGTGACAGCTGCAAGCTGCAAACAAGGAGGAGGAAATGTGTTTTGAATTTATCACTTCAGACAAGCAAATGACACTTTTGCTTAACAGTGGACTCTCTTAATGATGATTTGATATTTTACTCCACCTTTGCAGCTTGTATCATTTGCAGAAATGGAGGAATCACCACTCTATGTTCCCGTACATCCTTGTGAAGGTATCTTGATCCTGCGTATCAGCTAAAATTAGAATATGTAAATCACTGAGAAGAAAATTTTAAGGTACATTACAGTCGCCGAGAAAATTCTATATCATTCTTTTCATTTGTAGATGCTGAAGAAAGAGAAGATATCATAAGCCTCAGTCCTGATGCATCTCCAGCTGAAAAAGTTGTGCAGGCTGTTGCTTGTTTGCCTTCGGTTTCAGAAAAATCAACAGGTTTCCCCAAGCCCACGTTCCACAGATGGACGATTATGGATTACTCACATGCCTATAATTCTGCAGAAATTACTCCTCTAATGGTAACTTGATTCAGTTTTCACTTTGTAAAAACTGTATCAATTTCAATGGACCTGATATAACTCCTCTTTGTACTTGGATCAGGTTGCAGAACAGTTTATTGCTGCAGTACGCCATTCTTCCAGTCCTTCATTCCAGATGGGCTTCTTCATAAACTGTAATTTCGAAGATATTTTAAGACAAGCTACTGAGTCAACCCTACGATACAAACAAGGTACTTGTTTGTTTTTTGAAATACATTGATTAAGCATCACAAGATACACTCCATACAGTCTGTCATAGAAACTGAGGCCACGTCAGTACTGAGGAAATATGGAACGGACTAGTAAACTTCGGGAGGACAACTTTTAACCGATATTCACAGTTCAGTGTTCTTTGCCTCATCATCTCAACTTGCTCTGATCGCAGGGAAGCAGATTTCTGTTCTTGATGGAGTTCCAATAGCAGTTAAAGATGAAATCGACTGTTTGCCATATCCAACTACAGGTGCTAAAAATGGATAGTTTTTCACAATGAATAATGATCATATGATATAAACAGAACAATTTATCTGATTAGTTTTCTCAGGAGGTACAAAGTGGTTGCACAAAGTGAGATCATGCAAGGAGGATGCGTACTGTGTGCGCCATATCAGGCAATGTGGTGCTATCATAGTTGGAAAGACAAATATGCATGAGCTTGGGGCAGGAACAAGTGGCTTAAATCCCCACTATGGGTAAATGAGTCCTTTAAGCTGTTCTGAAATGTTGGGTCTTCTTTATTTTTTTCTGGCATTCTCATTTTAAGATTAATATCACACTGAATACATTGATTTCATGATCTCCATAGCATAGTATGTTCCGATATACTCACTTTTCTTCGCATATTAGAAAGTCTACTAGCAAGCACATCGGTAGTATGGCTCATACAACTGTAGTTTAACTGTTGCAGTGCTACTAGGAATCCATATAATAAGGATAGAGTCACTGGAGGCTCCTCTAGTGGATCTGCTGCTGTTGTTTCTTCAGGGCTATGCCCAGCAGCTCTAGGTGTCGATGGAGGAGGTAAGATATTCATGTTACGTTGGAGTTAAGGGGGATTGGTGCCCATTTTCCCTTACACTGAGTTTAGGCAATTCTTTTGGGCAGGATCTGTAAGAATGCCTGCAGCCCTCTGCGGGGTTGTTGGTTTCAAACCAACATTTCAGCGAGTGTCTCATTCCGGGTAAGTTCATAAATCAGAAGCTAATTGATTGACCGTTGAAATCATGGAAACTGCAACTAGTATCTAGAAAATGCTAACAAAATGAGGGCAACAAACTAAAACATTGATTTTTTTTTTCAGTGTCATTCCTCTGAACTGGACAGTAGGGATGGTTGGAGTTCTTGCAGGAACCGTTGAAGATGCTTTCATTGTGTGAGACTTCAGTTGAGCTTCCTCGATGTTTTGCGATTAAGTAGAAGTAGTTGAACATGATAATCTTAGTACAGCTAATTATGGTTCCTTATTTTTCCAGTTATGCGGCTATCAGCGGCCAGCTTCCATCAGAGCAACCAACCGAAGAAACACTACTAGTTTGTTTACCAGTCCCATAATGTTCTACATCACTTGATAGTTTCCCAGAATTTGTGTCAATGGTTTGGCAATTGTAACACAACTACTTCATGTTTTAATAATGGCCAGCCTAGAGTGTGTTTGCCGCGACTGGAGGCAGATGCTGTATCTAATATCAAAATGGCCAAGTATGGAGAGGTCAGTTCCCATTCTTCTTAGTGACTAGCTTATCATCTCTTTGATTAAGGCATCTTTGATGACGTGAATTCGTCTCTTTATCAATTCCTTCCAGTGGTTCAATGATTGCAGTGAAGAAATCAGAATTTGTTGCTCCAATGCCCTGAACCAGTTCCGCAAGTGTTATGGGTGGGAGGTGAGCAATTTCTCTCCCAGCTTTTGACTCATACATTTGCCTTTGAACCAGATGTCCTGATTTTAATGTTAATTCTATGCATTGTGTTTTGTTGTGAAGACTTTGGAGGTTACTATTCCAGAAATTGAAGTCATGCGACTGGCACACTATTTGACGATTGGTTCCGAGTGTAGCTCGTCACTCAGTTCTTATATTAAAAAAGTGTAAGCAACCTTCATCTGTGTATGTCCAGACTCCAGAGTGCTACAGAATTTTCCTTTTTTATCTGCAAACCTTATTGGACTAAAAATGACACCCAGGCTTCATTTTTTTCATCAATACAGCGACAGAGCGGAGTCGGGATGGGATGTGAGAGTTGCACTCAGTGTCTATGGTGCATTCAACAGCAAGGAGTATCTAAATGCTCAAAGAATCAGGTACTTCAGCTACACCAGCAGCTTTCTGATATTTGCATAGTTCGATTTGTTAGAGCTTATGAGGCAGCCCTGAGTCGTACCGTGCAGGAACCGACAGATGCATTTCCATAGGAAGATATTTGCCAGGGCAGATGTTATTGTCTGCCCAACGACTGGGCAAGTTCAATTTTCATTCTAGCTTTCTTAACATAGCTGCCTCAAAAACCTTGTTCAGAATCTATTATAACTTACTAAGGAGATAAAGACCTTGTTTTCCTGCCGGCAGTGTGACTGCATATTCAATAATGGACGATGCGCTAAAGACTGGAGAACTTGACTATGTAAATGGAGGTAACAATGTCTCTAGCAGAACCCAGTTTTTCTTTCTTATAAATCAGAATGGAGACATGACTATTTTCCATATATACATTGCAGCTGCTCTTGTGAGGTATCAGATTGCAGGAAATTTCTTGGGGCTGCCAGCCATAACGGTTCCAGTATGAACTTGTGATTCTTTTCTCTCTTTTTAACTCTTTTCAGTTGTGACACTGGCAGCCTGCATTCATCAGGTTGGATATGACAAAGATGGTTTACCCATTGGACTTCAGTTCATCGGAAAACCATGGTCCGAACCGTTGCTTATCCAAATAGCTTCTGCTGTACAGGTCCTACCGATATCTATGTATCATGCTTCGTTTATTTTGTTTACCATTTCATAGTTATGTTGCACTTCGTAAAGGACTAATTTGTGATTATTACCTGTAGGCTTTGTGCATGGCTGAGTACAGGAAACCACAAGTATTTTATGATCTTCTCAGTAAGAAAGCAGAGGTCTCTAAAAGTTTCAAAAGTATATAAAGCACACAATAACCTCATCAGGTGCTGAGCTTGCGACGCCTCTCTCTCTCTCCCCTAAGTAGAGGATACACAACACATGTCAGGATGGTGTTAGATGACCACAGAAATAAATGACTCAGTAAAATCTTTGTATATGCTCTTGCATGCATTACGATTTACGAGTGTGTTTTTTTGCTCCTTACGCCTTAAAAGCTCATTAGCTTTCTCATAAAATCTACCTGACTTCATTTCAAGTTTTATTTGGAAAGTCCATTGATTTGAAATATATTTTTTACATCAAAATAAAGCATTGAGGCCAAAAGGTGTGCAAGCGTACTACAAAAGATCCGGAGGCGCCCGAGCTACCGAGCTAAGACAAGATAGAGCAATAGCGCTCGAGCTGAAAAAACAAACAGAGCAATAATACAACGATGTGACTCAGGCTTGGAGAAGCGGGGTCGCAGCGACGAACTGAGCTTCTTGCTGAAGCATAAGAATAATATAGTTGGGCACTTCCGAGGAAGACAAATATCTTGGCAAGCCTGCTGGGCTGGGTTGTTCGCGGATCGCGAAATTGTGCCGCAATGGGTTGAGACTGTAGCCGCCACCCACTTTCTGACCGACGTCGGCGCTGCGTCTCGATCCCAAAGTATGGATGAAAGCCGAGCACCTGCATTAGCCGCCATCAAGTACGCTGTATGGATGATCTGAGGCAGTCCATGCAGGTCCCTCACCGGGTCTCTGTCCAAGGCAATGGCTTGCAGAAGGCGCCCCTCCTGATTTCTGAGAATGATTGCTAAGACCTCTCCTGCAGTGACGATATTCGCGGTTGCACTTTGGTGAGCTGTATGACAGAAGATATTGTTGGTCGCGGACCGCGGACGCGCGCCGAGTAGTTGTTCTGAAAGAGACCCCTGCCAGCCGCACATTAACAATGCTGATGATTTGCACTCTGAACAGTCAAAACAAAAATTTATTAAGAATAATATAATCATATAAATTGGTACATGAAGAATTTTCATATTGAAATTGATCATAAATAATAGGGATAAAACCCAAAAGGGGCCCTGAACTATCACCGCTTACCCAATTGCGCTCAGAACTATCACGATTTCCAAAAAGGGTGCGATGAAAAAAAAGTTAAACTGATTTTCTAAAATAAAATTTATCATTACATTCTTAACCTAATATTATTACAAGACTTAGATTTGTGTGCAAAAATTACATCATTTGGTTATCAAAATAAATTATACCATTTTGCGCACATAAAGAAAACGACGTCTTTTGATAACCAAATGACGTAATTTTCGCACACAAATTTAAATCTTATAATAATATTAGGTTTGTATTGTAATGGTAAATTTTAATTCAAAAAATCAGTTCAATTTTTTTTTCATTGCACCCCTTTTGGAAATCATGGTAGTTCTGACCGCAATTGGGTAAGTGATGGTAGTTCAGGACCCCTTTTGGGTTTTTCCCCTAAATAATATCATTAGAAATGCATTTAAAAATATCTTTTAAGTAAAAAATCAATCATCTACTTATATCCAATGCTACTATATAACTGATTTTTATAATATTCATCATAGAGAATATATTTTCAACTATTGTCATTGACACTAGTTAAATCAATGACAATTTCAAAACTTTTCAAGATATATTTTTTTAAAAAAGTGATAAAAGTTAAATACCTGAATTTTTTTATTGAAACAAAACTCCTACAAGCTAAATTGATTTCTTTAATTTTTAATTTAAAAATAGTAAAAATAAATAAATAATTAGACTTTAATTGGAGGAATTTAAATTTATTTAATATTTGTTACATATTATTTGAAATTACTCATGTTACAAATACAATTTATGGCTTTAATTGGAAGGAATCGGGCTTAGAACATTTTATAGAGCTAAATTGTCTTTGGGCTGAAACTTAAATTTTTTCTAAGTTAGTTCCTACTTTCTATCCTCAAACCCTAAGTAATAGCTGCGAGAGAGGAAGTGTCGAGAGGTTCCGCAACGGAAACAGGGGGCATCATCGCTCGAGAGACAAGCCGCCCCAGAGACAATTGACGCTGGCGCAAGAGACGAGGTCCAGATCCAGACTTCAGATGGTTTCGATCTTTAACTGAATTCTGTTTTTGTCCGGATTTAATTTCTATTACTGTTTCAATTCTGGGATCCAAGGGGTCATGCTACATATCAAGATTTTTTTAATAAATTACTTCAATATTTATGGTGGTAAAAAAATTTCAGTGGGGTCACTTGACCCCCATGAATCGGGCGTGCATCCGCCACTGAGGGAAGTTCTTTTCGATCCCCAAAGGTCGCGACACACTTGTATTTCCAGACCTCCCAAACTGATAGACCGTAGAGGAGGATTCTTACCATCCTCATTCTCGACTTGTGGCTAGACCTGCCGAATCAAGCTTCAGAAAGACTGCTAAAGTCCTGAAACTGAGTCCTAATAATAGCTATCTCACCAAGGATGCACCTAACCTACTTGGCAACATCTCCGCCCATGAACAGATGATCTATTGACTCCTCCCTTGGCGTCGCACAACAGCAACATTTAAGCGGTAAATGAATGTCTTTGCCTTTAAGGTAGGAGTCTATCATTACCACTCCATGGCGGAGCTTCCATTAGAAGACACTGATTCTGTTCGGCATCTCCTTCAACCACACCTTGTTCCACAAGATTCTTGGTCTCCTCAGCTGTTGGAGGCGCTCAAATATAAGTTTTGGAGGAAACTGCTCTGTCTTTGGCGCCTGTCCACACTCATCGATCCGGGATATTCGATAACTTGATAGCCCGCAGCTTGCACCTTGCGTATTCGGGGATATTTGGCTGCACCTCCTATATGGCCAAGTTCGAAGCTAACAATTGAGCAAGATATCCATCAAAAGTCACCATTAGTGGTTTATCTAGAGGCGGCTTGCCCCCAAGGGGTCTCCCACACCTTGCACTCTCTCGAGCCTACCAATATCATGGAATCTCTCTTGATATCAGCAATGATGGGCATTAGAGAGTTCCACAAGCTGCTCCTTATTCTTCTCCCATTTTTATATTTCTACGCCATGAACAAGGTCCAAGTGGAGGATTTGGTTATGGCCTTCCATGCGAGCTTCGCATGCAGGCCCTTCATGGTGATCTCCATTGTTCTAAAGTTCAAACCTCCTTTGACAAACGACGTGAAAATCTTCTCCGTGCTCGCCCAATGACGACGGCTCTCTCCTCCGACATCCCAGATTAAGGCTGCTATCAATTTCTGAATCTGTTGGAGGACACCTTTGGACACTGGCAGAGAGGAAAGGGTATGGATCAGCATTGCCACAAGGACACTGTGAATCAGAGTGACTTTACCACATGCATAGAGCAAGCTAGCTTTCCAGCCCTCTATTTTTATTTTTATCTTCGTAATAATGTTCTCAAACATAGATATCTTTGGCTGGCCACTGAACTGAGGGCTCCCAGATAGGTTGTTGGAAGCTTTCCTTGCCTGTAGGAGAATGATTACAAATGACCGTCCGCCTGACAAACGACACACACTTGCCAAAAAAAATTGAATCTTCTCCACATTACAGTTGTGCTCAGATGCGCTACAGAAGCTTATTATCAGGTTCATCAGCTTTCGAATCGACGCTGTGTTAGCTGACGTAAAAATTAACATTCGTCTGTGTAGAGAAGATGCGAGGTCCCTTTCATCTTCCTCAAGCACTTGAATCTGCTCAAGATTTCCTAATCCAAGCTGGCATTGTACATCCTGGAGAAGCAATCCATAGACGTGATGAATAGGAAAGCTGACAGCGGATCGCCCTGCCTCAAACCCCGACACGAGGGGAAACAACCGATTGGATTGCCATCCCATTTAACTGAGAAGTGCACCACAGAGATCATTCTGCATATGGTGTCTACATCGTCCTCTCTAAAGTCAAAACTGCACAGACATTGGAGAATGAACCGTCACTACACTCTGTCGAAAGTCTTGCGCAAATCAACCTTTACCATCAGGTTGTCATCCCTACAAGGATAGTCCAAATCTGATGCCATCGTGATATTCTCTTGAATTAGACGCCCTTCAATGAAACCTGATTGCTCCTCAAATATCATGATTTTAAGCAGCGACGCAAACCTGACCGCAATGATCTTAGACACAATCTTCGCAAACTAGTTTGATAGGCTCACTGGCCTCCAATCCTCCAGCCTCTCTGGGTTCTTCATCTTGGGTAGCAAAACTATCATCGTCTGAGTTGCGGCAGTGTGTAGCCGTCCTCCCCGGAAAAAATATTGGATCGCGGCTACTAAATCTTCTCTAATGATCTCCCATGCATCCGCATAAAACTGTTCTGAATATCCCCGTCCAGTCCCAGCGCTCCATGCAAGTTCATCGCCATGGTGGCCGCTCTTATCTCGTCCTCTTCTGGCACAGCAGAAATGATGTCACTCTTTTCAAAAGAAATAACTGATGGAATGCAATCACAAACTTCTAATGATTCCGTACTATTCTCTCCCCAAAGAACGTTCTGAAAGCACGCAACGGTCGCTGCTGCCGCTCTCTGATCATCCAGAAAACATGTGCCCTCCTCATTCTTAATTTGAGGCTTCGAAAGGAATGCTCTGTCCTTAATCATAGCATGGAAAAAGCTTATTTTTTTCACCATTTTTAACCCAATTGACTCTAGCCTTTTTCTCTAACATGATTTATTTTTTATGCAGTAAAGAGGTAAGGTTGTGTTGTTCATTTCTCAGGTCTGCAGCTTTTGCTTCATCCAAATTTGCCTGAAGATTGCCGTCCAACTCTGCTATCTTCCTCCCAGCCTCGCCAATACCCTCGTTCACGTTCCCAAATGTACTTCTGTTCCACCTCCCAAGCATCCTTGACAACTTTTTGAGTTTGCTTGTGAAATTAAGGATTGGGTTGCTGCTAATTGATCCCTCCCAGGTTTGCAGCACAACCCTATGAAAGTCATCATGAAGCTTCCACATTCTCATATATTTAAAGCAGCTTGGATGAGTAGCGAGTTTGGATGAGTAGACGCATGTGGTTAGAAACTCTTTTCTCCAGATGGATCACTTGAAGCCTCGGGAAGTTGCTCATGGTGCAGCCGTTGATCAGCACCCTGGCAAGCCTAACCCAAACCCTTTTAGTCCCGCTTTGGTTATTCGTCCATGTATAGGGACAATCTCTATACCCAGCGTCCGACACACCGACTCGCAACATGAACTCTTTGAAATCTGTAAGGCTCCCGTTATGGGCTGCATCCCCTCCCTTCTTCTCCTCCCAATGATATTAAAGTCTCCCGCAATGATCCAAGCTTCATCATTGTGCAGAGCCTTACTGAGCAGCTTCTCCCACAACCTTTGTCTCGTGTGTCTAAACCACAGCATGTACACGAAACTGACAAAAAACTTCCTCCCCGAGATATGCTCCTTCCCTTGGCAATGAACAACCTGCTCATGGGCGCTAAAATCTAATAACTTAATGGAGTTATTATCCAAAAATAACCAAATGTACTTGTTATCGTCTATGAAACCGTATTTGCCACTGAAGCCAAGCTTCTTAGCCAACTGCTCTAACCGGAAAGGCTTGGAATTATGCTCCTGAAGCACGAAAATTTCTGGTCGAAACTTATTAATTAGATAGTGAAGATATGCCTTCGCAGAAGGCTTGTTTGATCCTTTGATATTCCAGATGATCGCACTAATCATTGGGTTTGCTGAGATTTGTTTTTAAAGCCCTGGAGCTCTTTCTGTATTTCCTTTGGTAAACCCTGGGAAAACCTTTCGGTCTCTTTGTGTATTTTCTCTTTATTTTTCTTCTCGTTATCTCGCACAACTCCTGCATCGAGGTAGCTCGGGCTACACTTAAGATCCACCGAGGCTCTCGATGTGGTTTGAGGTAGTCCTATTCGAGCTATCATCCTCGTCTCGTTGCCTTTTGCCTTCATCCTGCGGCATGCAACTACGCTCCGGCTCTTGAGCAGCCTCTTGCTGCTCGCTCATTTGCTTGCCCAACTCGGACCGAATGAAGGGGATGGAGGTGCAACAGACTCCCCAAATATAGACTCCAGCTCTTCAGAATTACCCTCGTACTCCGCATGGTGTTGGGCCTCCATTTGACTACCCCGTCTACGCTCTAGTCATACGCCTCTTCGCTATCATCGTTCTATAGGACTGTAAACCTGTTGGGCTTTGATATCAATATAGTCTGCTCCTGAACGCTACTCGCCTGCACCTCTTTTTGTGCTCTCCTATTTCTTTCTTTTTCCTAGTTTTGCATTTTTCTACTTTATGTCTTTCTGCCCAAATCTTGAAGGTTGTTTGTCATAATGTTGGCTCTGCCTTCATTATCCTCTATAGTTTTTGGCTCCTGAAGCATCTCTCCCTCGCCTAACTCCTTATTTAGCATACTCTTTACTTTCTAGGCTACTCTGTTTTGCTCTCTATCAGCCTTGGCTCCCGCCTCTGCTTCCCCGACTGCTCTATCACAGGACACTTCTTCAACTTTCTACATTCTAATGAGTTGTGGCCCTGAATATTACATTTTGTACAAAGGACAATCTCCCTTCAGACACTACCTCATAAACCTCTCCTTCTCCGGATGTGCATCTTATGTAATCTCCCTGGTTAGAGGTTTACGCAGGTCTACCTCGATTAGAAATCTTGCATAAGTTGGGCATGTCAGATTCAGGGTACGCTTGTCGGCCTTGAGATAGGTTCCCAACTCATCTCCAATGGGCCGGAGGAAGCCCTCATTAAAGAATAGAACACTTAGATTGGCAATCAAACTCATGCCACCGCCTTTGATGATTCCTTTTTCGGGTTGAACGTCGGCGACCACCTAAACAAGCGAAACAAAAATCTGCCTATCTGGTGATATGGACATGCCATCACCTCTACAACGTTATCCAGAGAGTTTAGGACTATTAGCTCGTGCCTGGGATCAAGGCTACCAGAGAAAAATGCTCCCTTGAGGTTCCAGTTCTGGCTTATGAACATCCGAATCTCTTCCACCTTCAGTTTATCCGCCGAGAACTTGGCGATGAGAGTGTATTGGTGCAGTTGTACGTCAGATTTTATCTCATTTGGAGTAAAAAGGATGGCAAACTTGCCGTCTTTCTGTGTTTTATTCCTCTTCCGTATGTCTATGGTTGGGAATCTGCTCGCTGACGGTGCAACTCCGAGGGCCGCCGCGAAAGATTTCGGTGCTGCAATCGGAGCTACCACAACAACAGATGGTGGTGATTGTCAGAAGCCTCCTGGCTAGGCGCCTGAGCCGTAGGGGCTGGCAATGGGCGGGAGGAGTGTTCGCCATGACGCATCGCAGGGAACGGAGGCTGCCTGCCAATGTCGTTGGCTCGAAAACCCGGAAAAAACCTGTTTGTATTTTTGAGAGAGAATAAGAGAAGCAGATAGAAGAGGAGTGTTTCTCTTTCTAACCCATCTTTCCCAACAAGTCCCAAGTATAAGTATATACTGTTAGAATGAGTATTCGTACTATAAAATAGGGAAAACTACAAAATGGGGGTACGTACTATCGCTCATTTAAAAATTACGGTCACAACTATTTGATTTTAAAATTCACGGTCTTTTCATGTTGTCGGGTTTAATTGTAATATTGAAATCTCAATCGCACCCAAAAATTATTTATTCCATTTAAATAAACCCCCTCTCAATCAATTTTGAAATGAGAAAGTTCATTAACCAATTTAGAAATGACAAAGTACCAAATGAAGGTATGTACTATCATACATTTAAAAATCATAGTCATAATTATTTAATTTTCAAATTTATTTTAAAATTTCTATTTTATTTTTGGGGTAAATTGTAAAAAAATTAATAAATTTTAAAATTGAATAATTATGAGCATAATTTTAAATGGATGAAGTACATATCTTCATTTTTTACTTTTCTATTTTTAAATTGATATAGGAGGGAGTTTGTTTAAATTGAATAAATAATTTTTGGGTGTGAATGAAATTTTCAAAATTACAATTGAATCCCGCAACACATAAAGACCATGAATTTTAAAATCAAATAGTTATGACCGTGATTTTTAAATTGGTGATAGTACATACTCCGATTTTGTACTTTTCCCTATAAAATATGTGCATGTGCCTAGCAGAAAACATCTTACCATTCATCAATCAGGCTGAAAAAGATAAAGCATTCATTTCATTGGCGGCATAAATCTTCAGTAAAATGCATTTCATTTCACCTTCTAATCTTACCAATTGAGGACAAATTTTCAAACCCACTTCTGCTCCAGTCGGAAGCACGGGTTGCATTGCTTGACGAAGCATTGTTCTTGTGTCTTGGATTTCGTATAACACCTGAATGACCGGCCTCTGAAATAGAGAGCTCAGAATCATTTATGGGCTCGTACAACTTGTTAGAATGCAAATCTGATAGATCTGTGCTTTGTTCTGGGCTGTGCGATACTTCATCACTGGTCCGTGGAGACATTTCAGACTCAATAATAAAATCTTCTAGTGTAGCAAGTGATTTCAACTGCCTACCAAGAGAAGCAATTGTTTTCTGGCATTCTGCAAACTGTTCCGCAGCAATTTCCAATTCCTTTTCCTGCCGAATGCAAACACAGAACAGATCGAACAATTAGACAGACTGTAAACATGATTGTGACCATAAGCAGTAGACTGGCCATCAAATTTTTTTTCACAGAAAAAAAGTATCAGCTCGACCAGAAGAAACCAAAAATGCTAAGAAAGGAATCATTTTCTGGCTCCCATTGACTTTATTTCAAAATAATTGTCAGGATCAATAAAAGTTATATTCACTCCGTTCAGTTTTTAAATTGAGCATTTTCAATTAAAAAACACATTAAAGTTTGATAAACTAGAGCATGTCTCCTGTATAAAGTATAAACTAGTATTAGCTTTCCTGCCAGGAGCAAGACAGTATAAGGAGTTTATGGTTGCATACCTGGTCAACTTTGAACTCCCTAGCCATTTTAATAGTTGCATGATCCAACTCAGCTTCAGTTTTAGTTTTCAAGAGCTCATCTTCTAGGCTTTTACATTCAACCAGATATTCAGCTAGCAAAGCCTTCTCTTTGCTCTCAGCTTCAGTTTTGGTTCTTGAAAGCTCTTCCTCCAATATTTGGCATCTAACTAAATTTTCAGCTGACAGAGATCTTTCTCTCTCAATTTCACCCTCCAAGAATCTCACTGTTACAAGCATCGCGCCCTTCTCAGCTTCAACATTTACAAGTCTCGCTTCTGTTACTTCTTTTTGAGCATCGCTGGCCTTTGCCAATTGCTCAGCAGCTTGCTTAGATTCATTTGCTAAGGCTACTTGCATTTTCAGCTCCACCAACATCTCCTCGTATTCCTTTGACTTGTTTTGTGATATCTCAAGCTGCTTTTGGCATGCAACCAGATCACTGTTTACTTGAGTATTTAGTGTTTCCAAATTTTCTAAATTCTTCTCATTTTCTTTCAGCTTATTTTGTGATATTTGAAGCTTCTTTTGGCACTCCACCAAAGCATTGTTCACTTCCGTATACAGAGCTTGCAAGTATTCTAACTTCTCCTCTAGTTCAGCTGTTCGGTTGATCATGCATTCTAGCTCAGCTTTTAGTGTTATCTCCACTGGATTTGGTTGAGTGGCTGAAGACCCCACCGGATCAAAAGCATTTTCACTTTCCGGATCTGGCCTTGCTACAATCCTTTCCATTTCGAGAAAATCATCCATAAGATCAATTTCTACATGAGTGTCCATGAGGTTTTGTCTGCGGGTTTTCTCATTCTTGTACCTACCAATCTCTGGCAGAAAAGCATGTGATGATGTGTCAGAGCAGCCTGGATCAGCTTCCTTTGGTTCTAGGATGCCCAGCTTGCATAGATCAGCTTCAAGTAGCATTACCTTGTCACCACAGTCTGATTGATTATCTGTATTTGACTCAACATAAATGGAGGAGGCAGTTACGGATCTGTTTTCGTTGAACAGAGCTGCTTTACGTGCCAAGGATCTTAATCTGAGACACTCAGCTTCTAGCTTGGCCAATTTCTTTGAACTTTCCAAATGTTGCTTGCTAGCTGTTTCAGCGGCCTGGATGCAGTAGTCCCTCTCGAAATTTCTCACTTTCATTTCCTCAATAAGTGAGAGGAGCTGTAGTTTGAGGTTTGAGTTTTCTGTAAAAACAGCATCAAGATTTGACCGAAGATCATTATCCCTCTCCATAAAAGCAGTCACTTCGGCTTTAGCATTTTTATGCTGAACTGAGTGATAAGCAACTTCACTCTGAAGCTCAGACTTCAAAGATTCCCATTCTTGAGTTTTCTTACAAACTGCGTCATTAATCAGCTGGTCTTGTTCTTCCTTTGCTTGTCGAAGTTGCCTCACACACTCCTTCAGAGCACCATCAAGATGACCCATTCGATCTTCAAGTGCTAAGTTTTTCTGAGTGACAGCTTCAAGTTGTTGCCTCATTGCCAGCACCTCATTTTCAGCCTTCTCCCAACCTAGAATCCAAGCAATACAATGACTTTGAGCAAAAAATTTTGGAAGATTTCTAATGCACAGACATCCATTTTTTAGCACGAAGAAAAGATGTATCATAATAAATAAAGCCTAAATATCAAGTATATTGTTGGCAGAAAACCTAAAAGTGAGAGTAACATGTACTTGCAGTAGACAAATGAAAGTATCAAAAGGTTTTGGATATTTCTTACTTCCTTAGCCATCCAACTCTTGATTGCACAGGTTACTAAATAAATAAGTATTTAGAAGACTACATTTGAAGCCCTGATTTTGTATTTTCAAATATAAATAAATAAATAAATGTAAGTACATAGAAAGGCTGCATGTCTCCTTGTTTACGATTTATCAAGGGAATCGGTGCTAATACAGCAACTAATCCGAATATAAATTATATTCTTTTTGTCAAAATCACAGTTTTTTTTGTTTTGTAGTTTGATAAAACTAAAAAGGTGAATGAAACTCCATACCTGACACAGCTTCTTCTGCAACTTTGGCATGTTGCTTCACAGAATCTTCTTTGAGCTTGATTTGTGATAAAGCACTATCTAGCTTCTCCTTGAGAGACTTAATATCATCAGCAACTTCATCATCCAGAATAGCTTTAGAAGTTACTTCAGGGGACTGCGTGTTCTGAGTTGGGGATACCTTTTTTGATAGAAAAGTTGAAACAAAAAAAATAATAGTACACAAATGCATCAGCAATTACTAAAATGAGCAGATAACTGACAGTGATATGGACTTAACTTAAAGATAATAACATAACTCAATGATCAGAGTTTGGCAGTGATACAAGTTGTGGCTTGTTAACGCCTTTTTGTTGCTCTTAAACAGTAAAAGGAAGGGAAACGCAACTTCACTTGAAAATCACATGACCAGTATTATTGTGCTATCTCATGTTGTCTTCAGATGTTGGAATGAAGTTGTGTGCACAATCAACCAACTTTGCCATAATGGAACTTCAAACTGGGAATTGATTAATAGTATTATCATCCCTCCTAGAAATTATGAATTGAGACTCCATAGTACATATTGCTGGGTGATCCAATGAAGGTGAACAATCGCACATAATGTTGGATTATGGAAGTTGATTACACTGCTTCATCAACTTGCAAAAGCAAATAATAGATCTCAAACTTTTGAGGACTTAGCAAGTAGGAAATGCTATGGAGAATCAGCTCATTTATATGCCATAAGAAGAATGGCAGACCCAAAGTCCCAAACCAAACATGGAATGATGATATCACCACAAGTATCTATGGCATAAAGTCTACATATAAGTTTCCTCGTAAGACTTTCAAGCACATCACATCAGTAAAGTAAAACTAGATTGTGATGGCACCAACCTGTTCATCAGAAAATCGTTCAGAATGAGAAGATATGGATCCTGAGCTCTCAGTTTCGCCCGGACTTTTTTCAGATGACTTCCTTCGCCAGAGCCAACTGCGTCTGTCCATTCTGAACAACAAGGCTCTTTAGCCAATTAACTCACCACCAGTTCTTAAGGCTTCTCCATGTCCATGCCCGGTGTCTATCTAATACAGCACAACAGTACAGATAAACTGAACTCAGAAACCATTTCAACTCACAGAGCTTGAATCAAAACAAAAAATAATCTTTGGGTGATCCAGGAAACAAGATCAACTGACAGGACTTTACAACAGACAAAAAAGGTGTTAAGAAAAGGATGTTTGGTATGACACTCCTTTGCTTCTAATTTACTCCCCAGCCAACCAGCCAACCTAAATATAATTCTGAAATACCTTAAATTAAACACTAACTAGTTTATGAAGTACAGATAGAGGCAAATTTACAAAACAGAGACATGGAAGTCTTCAGTTCATTTGTGGTAACTGGACAAGGATATTCTAACAAACCATGTGACAGAATGCCTAACCACCTTCCCAAGCCAGCCACATTCAGACATAATTCAAACATAAGTTATTGAACAGAGTGCAGTCTATGAACTAAATAAAACCTTTTCCAAATCAAACAAAATACAAAAGAAATAAGTTAAAGCTGAAATGGAGACTACCAGCAAATGAGAGAAGTATTCCCAGCGACAAAAATGATCCGGTACGATCTTACAGGAGCCACGTGGCACCGATCAAGGAGTGAATGATTGAACTACACATAGGAAGCGAAATTGAGAGATCTGCAGAAATGACAGAGAGAATGTGGCCTCCGGGAAAATTCATAATCAATGATTCATGTGTGGCCGCTGGGACTTGTAATCTAAGCCTATCCACGTTGTTGTTGCAATTGTAGTAGTAGGTCCTGAAATCCGGAAAGCGATAGGATGGATTGAAACTTGTCTGCTGCTGCTGCAGCGGAACAGCTCATCTTTTTATCGTGTTGCAAGTGGACTTTTCAAATCCGAATTGCGGATTCCCGCTCCATGGACGAATCGAATCTAATGGAATGGAAGAAGAATGAAATGGAATTTTGTACAGTGAGAATGAAGGCGATCGATTGCAGTGGTGAGTCGTAGGATCGACAGATGGATCAATGATTGTGAGAGAGAGAGAGAGAGAGAGAAAGAGGGAGGGATTCAGCTTTTTCTGGAGCTTGCGGGGAGGATTTGAAGAGAGAGAAAGAGAGAGAGTTTGTCTTCGAGGCTGCTCCCTTCTTTTTCTCCTCACTGCCTCTCGCTGTGGTTTCTACTCTGTCGCTGTCTTCCTCGTGCTCCGTAGTGCTGCTGCGCGTCAGCTTTTGCGTGTCACGTTATTAATTTTATTTTCTAGTTCCGATACTGCATGTGCATACCCCCCCAAAGTTCAATAAATTACCCGTTCTACGAGTCCTTATCATCATTTTAGCATATCATTCATTTTAATTTTAAATCTATCGAAAATTATAATTGTGAACACAATTTTTTTAAAAAAAATCGTTATTTCAAATCGGTGATTTTATAAAAAAAAAACTGCAGCAGTTCAATACGCAGTTTTTGTGTATTCTAAATTAATGTTTTCATAAAAAATAAAATCGCAGTTTGAAACTGTAATTTTCTTAAAAAATTTGTTGTTCACAACTATGATTTTCTTCAAATATAGTAGATTTGAAATTAAAAAGAGTGGAATGGTAGAATGGATATGAAAACTTGTATAAATGATAGTTTTTTTTTAAATCAAATTATGTATGTAAATTGATGAACTGCATAAACTCATTAATGCTCTAACACCAATTGCATAATAATTCTTCTAAAAAATCAATTGAATACATATTTGAATAAAAAAAAGGGTAAAAATCAAAAACATCCCCCGAACTACCATCTAAAATCAAATTCAGTACTGAACTATTTTTATTTTCAATTACAGTACCGAATGACCTAATTGTAATACAATTTTATAAAAATAACACCCCAAGTTTCTTTAAAATTGAAAACAACCCTGGGCTGGACGGGTAAGGTGTGATGGCGGTGGAGGCAGCTGCGGTGGAGGCGGCTGCGGTGGTGGCTACGATGCGCTGGAGTCCACGTCGGTTGTGAAAATCGAGCAGGAGAGGGTCAGGGAGGTGTAGAGGAGGAGAAGCGAGTCGATCGCGGGGCGGCATCGGTCGGAGGAAGGCGAAATCGAATCGCCGCAGAGGATGGCGGAGAGAATCCGAGGAAGGGAGGCAGAGGGGGCGGAGGAGTGGTTGATCGGCGGCTGTCGGAGAAGCGCGGAGGCGGGGACGGCGGAGGAGAAGAAGGTGGAGATGAGTGAACGAGCTGCCATTTTCGGAAGCCGAGCCACAACTGGTGACCTCTGGAAGAAGAGGAGCTGGAGATTTGGTGTGGAGAGGTGCCTGGGTTGTTGTGGATTTTAGTCGTAGTGGAAGTGTGTGAACCGTTGGATTTGTAATACATATCGACCAGCGCATTCATCACGAACCCGTCTCCACCGAACCCCAACCTCACAGCATCCCTGTGCACCCTCTCCCCTACCCGACTCCGCCGCAGTCCTTCAGCACCCTGGGGAACGTGAACCCGTCCGGCGCCACGCCCTCCTCCCCATCTTGAAATACACCGCCAGCGCATCCTCGTACATCCCCGCCTCCGCATACCCCGAAATAAGCGCGTTCCACCACTATCGCAGCCACCACCGCAGCTGCCTCCACCGCCATCACACCTTACCCGTCCAGCCCAGGGTTGCTTTCAATTTTAAAGAAACTTGGGGTGTTATTTTTATAAAATTGTATTACAATTAGGTCCTTCGGTACTGTAAATGAAAATAAAAATAGTTCGGTACTGAATTTGTTTTTAGATGGTAGTTCAGGGAATGTTTTTGTTTTTTACCCTAAAAAATAGGTACACTCAGAGCTAATAAAATGGGATCGGATTGGCTGGTCTGATCGATTCGACTGAGAATGTGACAAGGTTTTAATTCAATTCACTCACACTTACTGTGCCAGATTGCACAATAAACTAGATTAAAAAATTAAATTTGTTCAATACAAAATCGGACTCGATTAAACGGTTGGATCAGAAATAAATAGAGGTTCACTAAAACTTACAGGACAACATAATAAATCACACAAAAACGGAATATGTTTGTATATTACAAAACCAGCTCTGCTCAAGTCTCGTGCCTCAATTTCAGAAATCGCAAATAGACATTGAGCCCAATTCAAATCAGCTGTCACTCAAGGTTTTAGCAGTTCGGATGCTTGCTATCACCCAGGTAGTGTGTCGAGTTCCGCTTGAGATTGCATCCAATTACGGACGTGTAAATGGACTCCGAGCGCATTCTAAAAACAAACGTATCGAGGGATACCGAGCTTGATTCAAGTCAGTTTTCACTCAAAGCCCTGTGTCTCAAGTATCCATTCTCAATCGGGTCCATGCCTCCAGTTCTGCTCCAATCCCCGTACCCAATCCAAGATGCAGAGATTGTTGTCGAGCCTACTCTAAGCTGGCTCTCTCATGGAGTCCTGATGTATTGGGTAAATGTTGTTATGGGTAATCAAATGATTGAAGATGATTTGAAATTTCAGTACGACTCCTCTCACTGTGGTGGACCAAACGTGATAATGGATTTCGAAACATGGGAGGAGGATATACACGAATGAGATACCACGCGAGTTGGACATGTTTTTTATTTATCATCATTTATTTACACTATGAGAAAATACATTTAAAATGATGAGGTTCAGAGAATGTAGTGTCTGTTGAGGAGTTGCGGTGTGGTGTCATCTTATTTAAGTTTGAATCAAAAGTAGTTATGGAAGAAAATATGAAAAATGGCCCCTGGCCTCTTGAAAACTGACCTTTGATGCTTTGGTCGTGCTGCCTAAATATGAAATTAGAGTTTGATGCTGCTAATACTCTTACTGTGTGGGTGAAGCTTCCATGCCTTCACTTACATTTTTGACAAAAAAATTACTTTAAGCAAGATTACGAGTGTTATTGATATCTCGATATGCATCGATGGTGTAACGACTAGGCGAGCGTGGCTGCATTCTACTCGGGTCCGTGGAGATAAGCGTAAAGAATGAGCCATTGTTCATGCTTAATATTCATCGCCTTGAGAACACAATTATTCAATAATGTGTACATTATGAATGAAAATCTGAACGACGTGCCATTTGTAAGGTTTTCAACCACCACACGGACAAATGTGTTAAGAAACTAGGCCACAATGGGCCTCCGCTAATTCTGAAAATATTAGTTGAAGTATTAAAGTCATCAATATAAAATCAAGCTAGAAGATGGCTCTGCCTTTTTGACCAAGTTCGTGATGAGGAGATGGTTGAGACCGCAATTCCTCATGCCAACTCTCAGAATCTTCCGTTAGGCATTACCAGGGTCTCAGATCAGGTACCAACTCTATCTAGTGCCTTGCTCGTTGCCTCGACTAAAGCCTTGCATGCAGTTGAGTGCCCAAGGTCTCATCACAGAACCTTCTTGGTGCTCACATGGGGACGTGTTGAGGGCCTTGTCTATTGCACAACCTAAGCCCTCGCCTAGTATCACTGGGAGCCTTCTTCGTGCCTCACCTAGTGAAGTGTTGAGGGCATCAACTACTAGGAAACATGGGGCCTTGCATGGTCTTCTTTTTGGGCTCTCTCTAGACCTCCTTGGGGGTCTTGTCTAGGGCCTCCTCTGCATTGGGATCTCAATCTTTAGATGATGATCCAAGCTTTATTCATATGGTGTACACTAAGAGAGCTCAACACCCAAGGGGTCAGCCAAAAGAACAAAGCAAATCAAGCACTCTCCCTCATCAAAAGAGATGAAATCAAAACTAATCAAGCATTGTTCCTCTACGAAAGAGATGATGTTTCAACGTGATGCTACCCCTCCAATATCTTCATCATTCTTTCTCATAATTAGTCTCAGAATATTAGGGGTCTGAATTCTCCTAGTAAGCAAATTTTGGTATTATAGAGTCTAAGTTTTCAGGACCTGCTCTTGATTCGTTTACCAACTAATTCCTCTCTCAAGGTAACTAGATTTTTACTCATAATTTTGACACTCATGAGCATGGTCAGATCTTCATTGGCTAGAACTCCAATTTTATATAGTCTTTTACTGTCTTATCAATTTCCTCTCAGGTCATCATTGCTCCATATCCATGATGAATCAAGTTTTTATGAATTTTTTTATTTATACTTTTAATCAAGCCTCTCTTAGTGCCTCATTATGGACCGACTTTTTGAGTGTAGCTTCAGATTGCCTTATTCCTTGGTTGGTTATGGGGAATTTCAATTGTCTCATGCCTCCTTCAAATAGGCTAAACGGTGGTCCTATTACTCACCGAGATATTGATGAATTATGTAGCCTTGTGGATCATAGATCTTTGATGGATGTCCCTATTACTAGCTTCACTTTTATCTGCTCCAACAAGAGAGACGGTGCCTCTAGAATTTAATCTAAGCTGGATAGATTCTTATGCAGCAGTGCTTGACTCACACTATTATCTTATAGTCATGCAATCTTTTTGACTCAAGGTATATCTGATCACTCTCCAGGTATTCTGAGGATTAATGTTGTTTGTCTTGTCCTTAAGCCTCGATTTCAATCAGCTATGCATGGACTCTTGCTCCTAATTTCGTAGTTTGTGGTTTCGGCCTATTGGAGTATTTCAGGTATGTGACGTTATTTATTTCACTTTTTTCCAAGTTAAAGTATCTCAAGAAGGATCTTCTTCATCATTTTTGAAAGATCACCAGTGGTATTTATAAGAGAGTCTAACAAGTCATATAAGTTTTATCTCATGTTCAGAGTCATCTCCAATATGACCCTCTTAATGACAACCTATAAAATGAAGAATGTGGCTGCGTGGATGTCTTCATTAAGCTGAAAAAGATTGAAGCAATATATTTTCATTAGCAATTCAAAGTTATGTTGGGGTAAGCATGAGGATTTGAATTCTTTTCTGAAGAGAGAAAGGCTAGGAACTTCATTACCAGACTTTAGGACAAAAACGGAACTTGGATGAGGAATCCTTCTCATGTCAAAGAGCATCTGACTGATCATTTTTCGAGCTATTCTAGGTACTCCCCAGACTTTGATTGCTTTTGATAGTATACGGGCTCCCAACGCTTTTTTATCTCATCACGATGGCTTGACTATTTGTTGAGGATTAGAGTTGATTAAGTATGAAAAGACGTCATTTTATGCATATTAATGAAATGATATCATTTAATTTTATCACCAAATGATAGAGTTTTCGCGCACATGTCCGCTTATTATAAAAATATTGGTTTAGGAGTCATCTATAAAATTTAATTTTATAAAATCTGTGCAATTTTTTCCTTGCAGTTTTTCGACAATTTGAATAGTTCGCACTGTTAATTGAAAAAATGGTGATAGTTCATAATCCCTTTTAATTTTTTCCTTCTAATTTATATTTCAGCTCAGGCAAAAATCTGCTCCTCTCTTTCATTTTGGTAATGTAAGTCCTCTGAATGTTTATCTATTATTGTGTAGAGTCAAGGGCTCTCCACCTTGTTGTATGTTATTGGCAGATAACATGGATATTGAAAAAAATTGAAGCTTGCAAAATCAAAGTCAAATATAAGACATGATATTTATTTAAAAACTTATCAGTTGGCTTGATTATTTAGGTTTGCAGATGGTTTTTAGGTTTCCATCTTACCTATATTTTTTCTTTTAGATAATGAGTCAGATAAATGGTTAAATTCGTGAGAAAAATTAAAAAATAATCATTCTTGTTACTAGACTTTAAAAAAGTCCTAGACACGGAAATATCTTGATATGATATTACAAGATGGAAAGATATTCTCATTTATTTTATAACTCAATTTATATAAAGTATTTAATAACTAATTTTTTTATTCTATATTGTTAACCATTATTATAGTTATGTTTTTTTTATTCATAACAGAATGGTCGGATTGAAGCACTGACATGATAGTATTCGATGAAAAGATATTATCACTTATTTTATTCATCATTTTATGTAAAATAATTGTTTTCTAATTATATTTATTTATTTTCTATTTTTAATCAATACTATAATTTCGTTCTTTTATTTATTCTTAGCAGATTGATCAAGTTAAGACACTATTAATAAGTCAATCACACATTTGTTTAGACCAATTATAAAAAAATAGCAGTGTTTAATGTCCACAACTTTAAATCATAATTATATACAATAATAATAATTAAAAATGATTATTTTTCTGTTATTTATTGATGGGAAAAATGACCAGATGAGTTTGGGCGCATAGGTATAGAAGATGCAAATACATATAATATTGATAATCTTCATTCTATATTTCTCAAAAAAATTATTATTATGTTTTATCTAATTATATGCCAGCTCTGAAAATTAAGAGCCCAAGTCAATTTCCTTCCACTATGATATGTTATATTTATCAAAATTAATTTTTAGCTGAAATAAAATCAGAAATAGAGTGAGATTGAAAATTATATTATGTATGATGTTGTAGTATTTTGTAATATTAAAAAAAAGAGAGTCCAGTGATGAAAATAAATTTATGTTAATTTTAAATTTTATAATATTACTCTAATAAATTTAATGGTAAACCCATATAGTATTATCTAGTATACTAATATGATCACTTTGTTTTTACACAATACCTTCCGTGCTCTAATACATGTCGTTTAAGGTTAATTTGAATAAATTAAAATGAAGTTAATGCTAGCGGTTGAACAAATTTAATGAATAGGTGACTAATGTTTTTTCTAAAAAAATTCGTGCAAAAAGTAAAACTAGTAGATTATTACTGGTGATGAATAATTTTTTTATTGATTATAATAAAAATGTTATTAATGTTTGTCGTTTTAAAATAGTTGTTGACATTAAATATGCATTGAAAATTATTAAATAATAAATAAAAACAAATAAAAAAATTTAATTAAATAACATATAAAAAAAGACACATTAATAATTAAAGCCATCCAGAGGGCATTAGAATAAGAATACTCGTAAAATGAAAAGGCAGGCGTGGTTGGGATTGAGAATAAGAGGCACACCACAGCCGCTAGCTGAAGGCTGAAGCTGTGGAGGTGGGGATGAGTATGACGTAATCATTTTGTTTTATTTAATAAATCTATCGAAAACCAACGACAGCCAGCCAACAACAAAATACCCTAAATCCGGAGACCCAGCAAGCAGGGAGGAGGAGGAGACGAGAGACGACCCCCCAAAACCCTAATCCTCCACCCTACACTCCTCCTGCAATTCGCTTCCTCTCCGTCAAACTATATAAATAGGGTTTCAGTTTCACCTGCTCTGCTCTCCTCTTCTCGCCCTGTCCTCGGGCTTTCACCTATAAATTCGGGACGATATTATTGTTATTGCGGGAGGAGGTGTCTGATCGATTTGGTGGCAAGTTGCGGCGGGGAAGATGAGCGGTCTGGCGGCTCCTCCCAGGAGAGGAAGCTTGCAGCAGAAACGTCCACCTTCCGCTTATAGGAAACCCGTTTCCCACGAAAATGGGAACGGGACTGCTACTAGTATTACTACTACAAACACCGTGCCTAAGCCACCCTCACCTCCGCCTCTGAACGGGACTGAGGAGAGGACCGTCAAGAAACTCAGGCTCTCCAAGGCCCTTACGATTCCAGAGGGGACTACTGTTTCTGATGCCTGCAGGAGGATGGCCGCTCGCCGCGTCGATGCTGTTCTATTGACTGATGCCAATGCTCTGCTCTCCGGGATACTCACTGACAAGGTTACTGCTACTGCACTTGTTTCGTTTGCTCCTCAAATTACTGAATGACTTACATTCTTATCATATGTGCTGTTTAGGATATTGCCACTCGGGTAATAGCAGAGGGGTTGAGGCCTGATCAAACCTTAGTTGCAAAAATCATGACCAGAAATCCAATATTCGTCACTGCAGATTCTCTCGCCATGGAGGCTCTTCAGAAGATGGTCCAAGGTCAGTTGTAAATACGTGTGACCATTCAACACATTGGATATGGGCTACGGTGCTGTAGTTTCATTCCTTATAGTTGTTTTATGAACCTGACTCATCAGGCAAGTTTAGACATCTTCCGGTAGTCGAAAACGGTGAAGTGATTGCTTTGTTGGACATAACAAAGTGTCTATATGATGCTATATCAAGAATGGAGAAAGCAGCCGAGCAGGGAAAGGCCCTTGCTGCTGCAGTTGAAGGAGTAGAACGCCAGTGGGGAAGTGATTTTTCAGGTTGCTGAGAATTTTTTTCTCCATTTTCGCTTGTTTCTATTTCTTTCATTTTAAATAGTGAAGGTGCAAAGCTCACGCAGTTGTGCTCATCCTTTGGTTCACCTTGGCTTGCAACTTGATCTTCATAGCTACCTGTTTTCTTTTTCAGCCCCTTATGCTTTCATAGAAACTCTCCGAGATCGAATGTTCAAGCCATCATTGGCTACCATAGTTGGAGAAAACACCAAGTAATTGTCTTCCAGTGGATTGAATTTGATTAGCAAATTATGAACACAACTACTGAACTCATGCACTGTTCCATTTCAGGGTTGGACTGGTTTCGCCATCTGATCCTGTGTACGTGGCTGCAAAAAAAATGCGGGAGCTGCGTGTCAATTCTGTTGTTATTGTGCTGGCAAACAAAATTCAAGGAATCCTAACGTACAATCATAATCGAACGAAATTACGTTCACTCATCTCCATGGTTGATGCACAACACCACACATCTCCATTAATTGTTATTTATATTTTTTTCCCACAGATCAAAGGATATACTAATGCGAGTTGTGGCTCAAAATCTATCTCCTGAGTTGACTTTAGTTGAGAAGGTTCACATTTAAGAACTTAAGTTCTTTTTTATGTTGATTAGTATGCTGAAATTAATAGCACATGGCTTGTATAGTCATGTAACATTACATATGTTTTCTGTGATTGAATTATAAAGTCGTAATTATATTTTTTGTTGTCAGGTTATGACCCCACACCCGGAGTGTGCAACATTGGAAACGACCATACTTGATGCCTTACACACAATGCATGATGGAAAGTTCTTACATCTTCCTGTTGTGGACAAAGGTGACTAATTTTTTTCTGTTTCTTTTCATTGCCTGCTTGACAGTTGTTCCTTAAAAATGAAATTGAAATAAAATTGTTTGACTTGTGCAGACGGTAATGTTGCTGCTTGTATAGACGTTCTTCAGATAACCCATGCTGCAATTTCTATGGTACAAGTATTACAGATTTTACCTTTTGCTGCCATGATTGTCCTTCAACTTGTATTGCAGTATCTATTTCTGTTTTATTGTTGATCTAGATACTGGTAAAATCTTACAATTGGTCTGCATGTCCTACATGTATATGTTGATGACCAGTGAGCTTTCATTAACTTTAGCGGCTGGAATGTGGAAGAAATGATAAACTGAGTGTACGTGACCTAATATGAAAGGCTGCAAGCAAAATGCCCTAAGAACTATTAAATTGAAACAAAAAGAAATCTATAATACAAGAACAGTGAAGTTCTTTGGCCCGCGTATCCCTTTTAATACGGAAATAATCAATTGTTACTGAAAGTGAAGACAAAGAGCTGTATTCTTGTTGTGTATTCACATTTTACACAATTGAACCTTTCTCTTAGATTGTTATTTCCTTTCAAGTTCCATTTGTGCTGAGGATATGCAATATGCAAGACATGGACGTTGCTGAACAAATCATGAATGATTTGTGTTATTGCAACATGAAGCTGATTGACATAATTTTGTTCATGTTAAGTATCATGTTTTATTGAATTGTCATATTGCAGAAGTCCTGATGATTTCTTAATTTATTTGGAAGGTTGAAAATGGTTCTGGAGCTGTTAATGATATGGCCAGTACAATGATGCAAAAGTTTTGGGATTCTGCTCTGGCTTTGGAACCACCTGATGATTATGACACACAAAGGTACTTCCTCTGTCATCATAAATGTTATTTAAGGTAAATTTGTGTGGATTAAGGTAAAGTTAATTCTAGCTGTTGAACAAAATTAATAAATTGGTATTTCATGTGTTTTTTTGTAAGTTAGTGCAAAATGTGGAATGAAGTGGTTTATATTGATGCAAAATGAGTTATGCTATGAGTTAGTGAAATGAAATTATTAATGTTTGACTTTTTAAGGTAGTTGTAATAATTAAATATGTATTGGGATTGTTAAGTGACAAGTAAAAGTGATAAATAGTTTTAGTTAAGTGATAAGTAAAAGAGGATTTGGGAAGTAATAAACAACATATGAATTATTTTTCCCTCGCCCATTGTCATACCATCATAGACTGACTAATACTTTGTACAGTGAGGTGTCTGCATTAATGGCATCTGATGGGGCAGATTTGGCCAAATCTTCATACCCGTCTCTTGGTCTTGGAAATACATTTGCTTTCAAATTTGAGGATTTGAAAGGGCGTGTTCACCGCTTGAATTTTGGTGAGTTGATGTTAGGACTAGACTACTTGCACATCTGAAGTTAATAAATCTGCCAAGCATACTATGGACCTTGGATTAGAGCCCAGGAAACTAGGTTGTAATTTGTATGATGCTGCAAGGTTGTTTGTGGATGCTTTCTGTTTTACTCAAATTGCAGAACAAAATTAAGCTCTCTGAGGAAATTTCATTAGTTATATCATTTTACATATTATTTGTTGACATGGCTATAGCTATATAAATTGTTTGGTGGCTTTGTAAAAGACACTTGTACAATGAATTATTATAGGAACTGAAAGTTTAAGTGAGCTTGTATCCGCAATATTGCAAAGGATAGGCGTTGACAACGCTGAAGATCGTCCCCAAATATTGGTGAGGCTTCATCCTTTTTTTCCTTCATTTATTTGGAACCCACCGTTGTGCTCTTTGTAATCTCTCTATGTCATTCTACTCAGTATGAGGACGACGAAGGTGATAAAGTTCTTATTTCCACCGACAGTGATCTGATGGCTGCTGTGAATCATGCTAGAACTTCAGGGGTTAAGGTGTTGTCTTCTGCCTTAGCTGGTTTTTATCCTTCTTTTATTGTAGTGATATGGGTGTTTCAGTTTGTACTGCTACTGGTCATTATATGAGGTCTTACCTTTCTATATCCAATACTGAACTCAGGTTTTGCGGTTGCACCTGGATTATTCAGACTTACATCCACACTCAGCTGAGCAAGCGCAGGAAATGGCTAGTAAAAAGGAAACTTCCGTATGGACTTCAGTTCATACCAGTGTTTTAGCTGGTGCAATTATTCTGTCGGGGATGGGCATAATGGTATACTTAAAGCGGTCTGGTTCCAATCATTGAGTCATTTATTTTCCATAGGCTAAATATGAATCCTGAGTACATACAGTAACTGAAGGATCAAGTGAGCCAAATATCCTTTTGCTCTTGAGCAAGTCATGCTGTTAAAATAAACGGCGGACAACAGAAAAAGAAAGGCCGAGTTTTCCATTAGACAGTCATTTTGAGAACTAATCACGGAGGAGCTCGTGTCCGAGTTGTAACCAATAATCAAACTGTCCCATGAACAGTTTGGATAGTTGGATGTAGCACATTGCTCCTTTTACTTTTCCTGAGAAAAAAATGCAAATGCCACTTTGTGTCAAGCATAATAATGGAAGATTTCACATAATTTGTCAGCTCTGTAGCCTAATAGTCTGTTAGAGCAAATTTGTAATTTTTTTGATGATGATTATGCATTCTTTACTATTAGGTATTAATGCTTTTGTGAGTGCAGGGGATTATTATTTTATAAAAAAATTGGAAATATAAGTATCATGTGGTACACCATTTATTTATGTAAATGTCAAAATCTGATTTAACAAATTCAAATTAAATTAATATATTTTGATTATTTCATATTTATGATAACTTTCTTGCATACTACTCCCTCTGTCTGGTATTAGATGTCACGCAGCTAAAAAGCTCGTGAATTAAGGGAGTAATTTATGGAAGAGAGAATGAGATAAATATGAAAGGTAGTTAAGATGAGAGAGAAGTAAAATAGATGAGGATTGATGAGTATTTGAATTGTTGTTGAAAAAATAAAATTTTATAATTAATGTTTGACTTTTAAGGAAGTTATGAGAATTAAATGTGTATATTAGGGTTGAATTCAATATCATAGGCAGATAACATAACTTTTAGTACTTATAATTCTCCATTGAAGAAAAGTTAGGATCGCAAAATATAAATTCAAAGTAAAAATTAATTATCATCATGAAAGAAAGGATAAGAAAAAATTGATTTATTTGGAATTTGAATTAAACTGGACCGAATCAATTATAATTGAATCATTCGATCGGTTTTATATCTGATGAAGACTGAATCATTTTAGAAGAATTAAGTTTTTCTACCGAATTGATTTATTTCATTTCAATACAAAAATAAAAAATTAATTCTAATTTTTAATAAATTTTAGATAATAAAATTAATCTATAAACAATTTGGGAAAAATTAGTAGTTTATAGAAAAATAATTTGATATACTGCAGTATTTAATTTTAATTTCTTTTATAAATAAATTATATATAGAAAAAACTTGTTTCAAATCTATATTATTTGAATTTTGTACAATTATATAATCGGTTCATAATAAGTGTCATTTTTACTATCAATATGATAAGACTGAATAAAATAATAAATTATTAAAATTGATCACCGAATCATTATGGTCTTATTTTTGGTTCTGATTGATAATATCTTGAACCAAAAATTGATTTGATTAAGTGTGGTTCGAATTTTGAAAATACAATTTTTGTAATTAACTTGGACACTACATTTAATTTAGTTTATTTATTTATTTATTTAGATTGAAGGCTATATTTTATGTGAGAAAAGGATAATAATATTGAGCTTTTACTTCACTCGCCTAAATAATAAAATTTTGAGCTTCAACATTTTTGTATATTTTGTAGATAATACTTTAGAATTAGTATTTAAGAGAGCATAAAAGGAAAAAATAGAGTAAAGAAAGAGAATTTTACTCATATGCAGTTATGCTTTTTACTTGTTTTTAGGCTGGCCAACTAATAAATGGAAGAAGTTTCATTTCAAGTTAGTGGGGGTAAATTATAATTAATAATAATTGAAATAATGATAGTCTAAATGGAATGATCAAAATTACTTAAAGTAACAATAATTGTTTTTATTTATATAAAAAGAAAAAAATAAATAAAGAAAAAAGGAAAATTAAGTAGATCACAACATGTAAAAAAAAATTAACTGTAATTCAACCAACAAAATGGCAAATAAGCTTATAATTTATATATGATTATATTTAACAATAATACTTAGAAAACAAACAAAATAGTTCAGACATTATTTAAGTTATTTTCTATTGGACATATTGAAACACATTGTTATTTAACGAAATGATGACTGGAATGTTTAATCATAAGGAAAAATTAATTAATTAATGAAATAATTATAAATAGAGTAGATAGAAGATTGAATACTTACAAACAATTATGTTCAACGCATCCGAGGGCAAATTTCATCTGTTCTAATTTGGATAGGAAATTAAATGACATGTTACATGCCATCTACTTTATGCAACTATGAGTTTAATTTTTGTTTAAGAATCAAATAAATTCATTAAGATTTGTCTTTTTATTATCAAATGTATATTTTTAATAATTTGTATTAGAATGATAATAATAATCTATAAATATATGAAAACAATAATAAAAACATTATTTAGCTTATAAAATAAAATAAAAATTAATGTGTGATTGTTGATAGTGCGGTAAGTAAGCACCAAAAGAGTAAATATTTGGAAGATTTGGGAAGGCATTAGATTGTGCACGTTTTAATAGGGTGTAAGTTCAATCACTCTTCTGTGTTCCGAGAGCACCTACTTCCGTTTGCGACGTCGTTTCGAATTTGTTTAAAACGACATCGTTTTCATATGTTTCCATATTCATCAGTTTTCCTTCCATATTCATCAGATTATTTATGGTTCCATATTCATCAGTTGTGCTTATTCATCAGTTTTGCTTTCATATTCATCAGTTCTGCTTCTATATTCATCATATTATTTATGATTCTATATTCATCAGTTGTGCTTCTATATTCATTTGTTTTCCTTCCATACTCATTAGATTATTTTATGGTTTCATATTCATAAGTTTTAGTTCTATATTCATCAGTTTTGCTTCCATATTCATCAGTTCTGCTTTTATATTCACCAGTTGTTATTTTCTGTAAAAATTGAAGCATAAATCATTTGATGAATATAGCAGGTCATCTGATAAATATAGCAGGTCAACTGGTGAATATTCATCAGTTCTACTTCTATATTCATCAGTTGTGCTTATGTATATAACAGGTGAATATAGAAGCACAACTGGTGAATATCCATCAGTTTTGCTTACGTTTTCTGCATATACAAAAATACATATCATCTGGTGAATATATAAGCACAACTGATGAATATTCACCAGTTACGCTTATATATTCACAAGTTGTTATTTTTTGCAATTACAGAAGCATAAATCATTTGGTGAATATTCATGAGTTGTGCTTATATATTTATAAGATGTTTGGCCGAGCGTGGTTGTGCAATACATAAAACGACGTCATTTTTATCAAAATCAAAATGACATCGCAAACGAGAGTAGGTACTCTCGGAGCACACAAGAATTTGTGGTGTATATTGGTCCAGAACCGGACCATAACCAAAATCCACAAAATTAGTGGACCGAAGATCGGACCAGAACCAGTCGGTCCGGTCTAGTTCGATACGTTCCGGTCTAGTTTCGGGGAATTTTTTCGGTCTACACTGGATTTTGTACACCCTTACACTTTAATATATGTAAGATTCTTATTTAGTCATGCCAAACAAGTTTACAGCCACTCAAAACACGATCGTTTTAGATTTTATCAACTAATTTTAATTAAAACATGGCTCATATGGATAAAATCATCTTAATTTGTATAAAATCGCCTTATTTTATCTCAAACCAACACTTGACTACAAATTTGTTTGGCATGACCGGATAATGCCTGATACAGAAAATAAGTAACAATATACTCTCTTCGTCCTCTAATACATGTCGTTTAAAGTTAATTTGGGTAGATTAATGCTAGCGGTTGAACAAATTTAAGAAGTATGTGATTAATATTTTTTTGAAAAAGTTTGTGTAAAAAGTAAAATTGGTAGATGATCACTGGTGAGGAATGCATTTTTCATTGATTATGATAATGAAATGATTAATGTTTGACATTTTAAGGTAGCTGTTGATATTAAATACGCATTGAAAATTGTTAAGTGACAAGTAAAAGTGAACAAAAAAATTCAGTTAAGTGACATATAAAAGAGGACAAAGGGAGTATAAGGATAGGACTATGTGCATCTAGCCATTGTCTTGTCAGCAAAAGAAACACAGAATCAAATTGCCCAACCAAGGTTTGTAAATAATTTCTCTTTGTTCCTGAGTTTGGAGGGGAGGGAAAGGGAAGGAGATGAGAGAAAAGGGAAGGAGTGGAATGAGTGTTCCTTAATTTAGGGAGAATTTAGAGGGGATGGAGGAAAAATATAACATAATACTAAATTGCCCTTATATTTAAATAAATTAAGAGGAAATAAGAATAAAATCGTCATTTTTCCCATTTTATTTTCCTTTCCCTCCTTCCCCTCCAGTTTGGGAGGAAAGGAAATGAGAGTTCTATCCCTCCCTTTCCCTCTCCTTAAAAAAAATCAGGAACACTTTTTTTCTTTCCTTTCCCCTCTCTCATTTCCTTTCTTTTCTAAAATCAACCCAGGAACCTCAGTCGGCAAAAAAACATTACTTGTAGGAGAAAGGGCAGGACCACAGTACACCTGAATAAAACTTGCTTGTTGTTATTGAAGAAAGGATAAGGAACTTGTTGTTAAGTGATAAGATCTTTTGCATGTTTGTTCTTAATACTAATTTAGAAAGTTTTATTCATTTGTTGTCAATTTCACATCTAAATCTGCTATTATTACTCAGATATTTTGTTATTTTTCTTTGATTCTATTAAAAGCGATCTCTAATTATATTAAGTGATAAGATCTTTTGCATGTTTGTTCTTAATACTAATTTAGAAAGTTTTATTCATTTGTTGTCAATTTCACATCTAAATCTGAATCAAATACAGTTCAATGATTAAAATTATCAAAACATATTTTACATTTCATTCTTCAATAAAATTGTATTTTCATTCTTGTATTTTTATTGTTTTCTACTGTATCCCATACTATACATGAATAATTAAAATATATCTAAAAATAAATGTACATTTTAATCATATTTTATATTATATTAAAAAAAATTCAAAATGATAAAACAAATAATATATTAAGATATTTTAAAAATGAATAAAAAAAAAACTGGACCAGTCAAAATTTTACATCAACTCTGAATTTTACGTAACTACAAGCCATTACTGAACAAAAAAGTGACAAGATGCCGTCTTTCCTCTGCGGTCCGACAGGTGCACCCAAGAATTTGCGCAACAGCTCCCGCTCCCAATTTTCAGTTTCGTTGTGCGATTGGCTGCTTTCGATCAATTGTGAATGGAATAGGTGAGTGAGAGTTGGCGGTATATAGTTGTTGGAGTGGGAGAGGAGGAGATGAGGGTTTGGAGAAGAGGTTGAAGCGAGGTGTGAGAGTGAGAAGGTGAAGGGAAGACATTGAGGGTTTAATTTAGTGGGAAACGTCAGAGATGGATGATTAGAGAACGGGATGTACCATTAGATTTAAACCAGGA
>NQLW01000050.1:944376-1023103 GCA_002312845.1 Kalanchoe fedtschenkoi | reverse complement strand
GGGTTCTCTAGAATGTAAGTTTGGATATATTTGCATATATTAGTTATATATTGCAACTTTTATATTTGATTTTATGTAAAGGTACATCATCTTGAATAAATTAAAAAATTTAAACAATATTTTAAGAGGATAAAAATAATTTATAATTAATAAAAAAAGTTGTGACACAGGATTTGTTGGGTCAAGATGCATGAGGAAATTTTTTTTTTTTAAAAAAATTGAATCCTTTTTTTAATCTGAATTAAGAATATTCAGAATGTATAAAAAATAGATATTGAAAATATAAAAAAAATCAATAAGAATAACATTAAATCATTTGATAAAAGATAAAAGTTATTTAAAATTACATACTTATTCCGATTTGGTAGATGTTATTATACAGTTAATTTAAAAGTGGCGCATAAAGTCCGACTCGATAAATATATACAATATTTTTAAATTAATTATCTATTGTATCGAAAGATTATGCATTTCGAACTCCACATGAAACTTATTACAATGATTCAATCGGATGGCTCTTAAAAGGCGCCAGATATCAACCTGCAAGGTGTGCACCGCGAACATAACCTCCAAAACTTCTGGTAAAGAATATGTATCCTACTGATGCCTGATACAGAAAATAAGTAACAACATACTCTCTTCGTCCTCTAATACACGTCGTCTAAAGTTAATTTGGGTAGATTAATACTAGCGGTTGAACAAATTTAATAAGTATGTGATTAATGAATGGGTAGATTAATATTTTTTTGAAAAAGTTTGTGTAAAAAGTAAAATTGGTAGATGATCACTGGTGAGGAATGCATTTTTCATTGATTATGATAATGAAATGATTAATGTTTGACATTTTAAGGTAGTTGTTGATATTAAATACGCATTGAAAATTATTAAGTGACAAGTAAAAGTGAACAAAAAAAATTCAGTTAAGTAATATATAAAAGAGGACAAAAGAAGTATAAGGATAGGACTATGTGCATCTAGCTATTGTCTTGTCAGCAAAAGAAACACAGAATCAAATTGCCCAACCAAGGTTTGTAAATAATTTCTCTTTGTTCCTGAGTTTGGAGGGGAGGGAAAGGGAAGGAGATGAGAGAAAAGAGAAGGAGTGGAATTAGTGTTCCTTAATTTAGGGAGAATTTAGAGGGGATGGAGGAAAAATATAACATAATACTAAATTGCCCTTATATTTAAATAAATTAAGAGGAAATAAGAATAAAATCGTCATTTTTCCCATTTTATTTTCCTTCCCCTCCAGTTTGGGAGGAAAGGAAATGAGAGTTCTATCCCTCCCTTTCCCTCCAAACCCCTCCTTAAAAAAAATCGTTTTCTTTCCCTTCCCCTCTCTCTCATTTCCTTTCTTTTCTAAAATGAACTCAGGAACCTCAGTCGGCATAAAAACATTACTTGTAGGAGAAAGGGCTGGACCACAGTACACCTGAATAAAACTTGCTTGTTGCTATTGAAGAAAGGATAAGGAACTTGTTGTTCATCCAGCTAGCGCAACAATTGATGACAAAGTCCATAGTATTCAGTGGGATCATGGAACAATTATCACACAAGTTTTCAGCGACCTGTTATCCAACGAAATCAGTGGCCAAACTTGTTTAGCTAGAATCATAACTATAATAAGATTAAATAAAATACATAAAATTAAGGAGAACTCCTCATCCATCCATCTAACTATCTGCTATTATTACTCAGATATTTTGTTATTTTTCTTTGATTCTATTAAAAGCGATCTCTAATTATATTAAGTGATAAGATCTTTTGCATGTTTGTTCTTAATACTAATTTAGAAAGTTTTATTCATTTGTTGTCAATTTCACATCTAAATCTGAATCAAATATAGTTCAATGATTAAAATTATCAAAACATATTTTACATTTCATTCTTCAATAAAATCGTACTTTCATTCTTGTATTTTTATTGTTTTCTACTGTATCCCATACTATACATGAATAATTAAAATATATCTAAAAATAAATGTATATTTTAATCATATTTTATATTATATTAAAAAAAATTCAAAATGATAAAACAAATAATATACTAAGATATTTTAAAAATGAATAAAAAAAAAAACTGGACCAGTCAAAATTTTACATCAACTCTGAATTTTACGTAACTACAACTACAAGCCATTACTGAACAAAGAAGTGACAAGATGCCGTCTTTCCTCTGTGGTCCGATAGGTGCACCCAAGAATTTGCGCAACAGCTCCCGCTCCCAAATTTCAGTTTCGTTGTGCGATTGACTGCTTTCGATATATTGTGAATGGAATAGGTGAGTAAGAGTTGGCGGTATATAGTTGTTGGAGTGGGAGAGGAGGAGATGAGGGTTTGGAGAAGAGGTTGAAGCGAGGTGTGAGAGTGAGAAGGTTAAGGGAAGACATGTAGGGTTTAGTTTAGTGGGAAACGTCAGAGATGGACGATTAGAGACCGGGAGGTACCATTAGACTTATACAGGAGCCGAGTCCGAGGCCGAACCGGATTTTTTTTAACAAAAATTTGTTAAAAAGGAATTTTTTTGAATTTTTTATTTTTAAAATTATAAATGTCCAAATTTTAAAAGTTCGTTTTCAAAATGGCATACTATAGGATAGGATAACGAAAGGATGCGTCGATCAACGGCGACCATTCTTCTTCACCGATCCCTCAAACTGGAAAAGAAAAAGTGATTTTGCAGGCGCGTTTTTTTGTGTTATATTTTACAGTAAAATGGTATCAAACTTTTCTGTTGATTTCCGCTTCTGTTTTGTTCATTCTACGTTTACATGCCCTAATTAAAAACTAAGTAACTGTAAACCTGTGGGTCTCAATCATTTGCATTGCTGGGTTTCGAGATATGCTGACATTAACTACTTTGCTGCGTCTCTCTACGTTATGAAACGCAGATTATTAAGGAGAGTGGCGCAGACCCTGAAAAAGTCCGCTCTGGTCTCATTTCCTTGAAACAACTGTACGGACTCCTCCTCCTGTGTCGTACCCGTGAGACAGCCAGTCCCATGCATGTCAGCCTCTTCTCCAAGGATTATTACTGTCTCATTTCATTTTTATTTACTTAATTATTTTCTGGAGTAGATTAGATTCATTAAGTGGCTCTAACGGTTCATTTTGCTGAGCTTGTTACTTAAAACTTCCAACCTACTATTTTGACACTACTACGTTTCTGGCACATGGCAGTGGATCAAGTAACATGTTTGCCTGGTGTTTTTGCTGTGTTTCCGACAGTTGGATGACCCCGCATGGATGATGCTCAAAGATTTGCTCAATGATGCTACAAGGAGATTATTAGAGGATCATTCACAGGTATTATTTGTGCAATCTTCACTAATTTTTAGATGAATCATGTCCATCTTGCTTTTTTGGACACATTCAATCACCATGTGTCATGTGTAAATTTGAAGAATCAAATCGGCACGTGTCATGCACTGATTGACTGAAAATTAATTAGACTTTTCAAACCATCACGTGACACGGTACACGGATAATCTTGAAATTTATTAAGTCACTGTTTTATCGGGTTTACTCTCTCCACTACAAGTTAGTTCCAATGAATTTACTTTAATCGCAGATGGCGGCACAAGGCCAATCTAGTTCAATTCTACCAACCAAGGTTTTTTCCATGTCAGTAGAGGAAGAAAACTCCAGAAAAAAGTTGCAACGAATACATTCTCCCGATATATCATCATCAGCTGTTCCTGTTCTGGTTCCAAGTTTAAGTAACCCTTCAAATGTTTTTGCCTTCACTGCAACCAAAACTGAGCTGTCAGGTGCTGGATCAACATCCAGGGCCAGATGTGAGCATTCAAAGCCACCCACTGAGGCTACCAGAAACAAAATTGGCGGCATGCGCTGTCGGGTATGCAAGAGACCCAGAGTAACAAAGGCCACTTCAACTCTTAGCGGCGGCAAGCTGTGGGCCCCTAGCAGAGATGATGATGGTAAACAATTCAACTCTTTCAGCATCAGCAGCATCAACTCCACACAGCCAGAACCAAGTAGCCTTTTATTGAAGTTTGCTGACAGCATTGCGAATTCCAAGTCCAAAGAAGGCCTTCAACCAAAGTGCAGCCCAAGCACTGCTACGCCTGCGTTGCCATCATTCTACCGAAACTGTGCGGACAAGAAACTTGAAGATACTGATCAGATTGTGAAGGAAGCATCCCAGATGGTGAAGCTTCTTGAGTCGCGCATCGCAGCGTTGCAACAGTCCACTCAGGCTATCGAGCCACCTAGTGAAAGAAAGATAGCAATGCGAGCAATGAACTCATGCTCAGCCTCCAAAAAAGAAGAGCCTCTTACCAACTTTCTGCATGCAAAAAAAGAGCTAAAGGAAACAAGCATGCTACAACCACCTCCATTGAATCAGTCTTCAAGAGTGGCTGACAGATCATGCCAGCGGAGTCCAAATCTTCTCAACTTGAGGGCCGTCACTGCATTTCCAAGTGAGGCTCCAAGTCCAAGTCGGAGACAGAGTGCTGCACCCAGCCAGAGTCACAAGTCAAGTCTTGCTCGTTCAAATCAGATCCTTGTGCCAAGCCCGAAGCAGGGCAGTGTGAAAAGTCAGAAATTAAGCAGAATACCAAACCAGAAAAGCAGGCCGAGCCTCAGCCTAAATAATACAGTGCAGCGACTCCAGTCACTGAGGGTGACTTCAAGTCCGAATCACGCTCCTAAATATGTTAATGGGTTCATAGTTTCTCCGGCCCCAACACAGAGCAAGCTGGAGAAAGAAAACATGCATAGAGCTCCCGCGGCTCATGCAGGCTCCACTTCTTCAGGTGTCAGTAGACCCTCGAAACCATCAAACACACAAAGTCAAACTCGTATGTTGGAATCTACCCAAAAAGCCAGAAACCCAACATCCAAACTGATGAGGACTCACAAGATTCTGTCACGTCAGCAGTCATCATCAGACTACAACGCCTATTCTGGCTGTTCAGTCTCCTCTTCCTCCTCTAGTTGGACAACAACTCAGCAATCCAGACCCACCAGAAGCGTTGAATACTCCTACTCCTCTGGCTCACTGACAAGTCGGACTGAATCTTCAGTTAGTCTTGATTCTTCAACTGAGGCGACAAGGTCATCAGAAACGAGTCAGAGCAGTCAAAGACGACCCTCGAGGGCTCCGAGCCTCAACCGCCGCCGGCGTGAGGAGAATAGGTCGCCAAAAGAGGAACCAATTTCAAGACTGAGAAGAATAAAGAACAAGCTGGGACTCATCTTCCACCATCATCATCACCACCACCATCACCACGATGTGGAGAAGCCGAAGTCGAAGTGGAAGAACATGCGGCAGAAGATGGTGCACGAGCAGGCCGCGAAGAAGGCCAGTGAGTCGGCGGTGAAGAGTAGTGTGGTGGTGGAAAAGGGGAGGAATCAACAGGGACACTTTCATGCGCTGCTCGATGGTTTGATGAGACACATTCGACTCAAGAAGAAGAAGAAGAAGGAGAAACCGAAGGAGATGGGACGGCGGAAAAAAAAGGTCAAGTGGTGGAAACCTCGTAGACGGTTGAAGCTTCCTGTTACTAATAAAAAAACTAAAATTAAAGCCGTCAAAAAACTGAGAGTTTGAATGTATTGTTGACGACAACTGCTTAGATGATTTGATTTGTGTAAATAAATTTATTATTTTGTATATTGAATTAATAATTCAAAATCCTCATGAATCAGTGTTGTACTAATCTCCTCTTCAATTAGGAGCTTGATGGGAAGGTGATTGAGTTAAATGAGAAAACCAAAAAAGATATTTCGATGTTGAACAACGAGTTAAAAGAATTGTTGCTCAAGGTGAACTTGCTCATTTGGATCATCAACAACCCTCTGGCACCTCGAGAATTTGGGAACCTACGAGTTCTAGAACCTCGACCCTAGATAACTTTCTGTTGATATGTAACAGTACTTCCACATGGTGAGGGCGGAAGCTAATGAAGCAAAGAAAACAATAGCTACAATGCACTGGTGGTTCCAGATTTTTTTTTTTCGGGGGGTAGGGGGGCAAATTACATTATTAAAATTTTGGTTGAATTTGAGGTGACAAATTTAAAAATTTAGTTGAAATTAAGCATGTAATTTTTTTTATATGTATATATATATATATATTTTTTTTACATAGGCATAGACATTTTTGGTGAGATTCAGGACAGGAAAAAGCTTGGTGGAGATCAAATTATGAGAAAATTCAAGTTGACTGATGTACAATTGAGACATGAGATGACTTCAAGAAGAGCCTAAGAGATCAATTCTTTTATGAGAATGTAAGCTACAATGCTCAGCTTGAATTAAGATTACTGAAACACACAAATGATATTCATGAGTATGTGAGACAATTCATGGCCTTGATGTTGGATATTAAGGATATGTTCAAAGTGGATAAGAAGTTTTATTTCTTCGAGACTCAAAAACCTTAAGCAAAAACAGAACATAATCGGCAAAACACTCCTGATCTTGAAAGTGTCATAAGTGCGGCAGAAAGACTTACTTACTACACATTTGAAGGAACAAAATTAAAAATTTAGTTGAAATTAAACATGTAAATTTTATATATATATATAAATTTTTTTTCTTTTTTTTACATAGGCTATCCACCAGATTCTTTACAATTAACTAGTATTTTGAAGTCACTGAGGTGAAAAACAAAATGATATTCTCGTAAATTATTGAAACATTAGGGTAAAAGAATCTAAAAAATTACTAAAAAAATAAGAAAAAACTCCTTCATACTATACACATTACGTTTATAATAGATAATAAATAATAGATGTAACGTAATGAAAATTAAATCTAAGAGATGTGCTGGAATTGAAAATAAATTTGCAAAAAGCAAGCTTTACAGAAAACCAACATTTTGCCACCACTTTTGTACCATTTAGCGACGTAAATCTCGTAAGCTGCCTTTTCAATGATGCAACGTTGCATCCTCAAAAACCATATGTTTATGTTGCATTGAGCTTCTCTCTGCTTTGTTCGATACTCATCACAAATCAGTACAATAATCATGAAATTGCTTCGTTTCGATTGATCCATGTCTGCTGGAAGATTCCAAAAATGTGGAGCAGAAGCAGCAGCTGCAGAATCTTGAAGCAATTTTGTGGGTCGACTAGTCAGGTAGCCAAATCGGGGAGGTGGAGCAGGCCGATTACGAGGCTTGCTGCGCTGTGGGGTAATGGAGATTTTGGAAGATTAGGTCTTGGAGATTTGAATTCCCAGTCGAAGCCTTCTTTCTGCCCTCCTTCAGCTTTTGATCATCAGAACCTTCGCGCCATCGCCTGTGGTGGAGCACACACCTTGTTTTTAACCGGTTACGTCTATCTTTTTCCTCTATTTCACTCCACCATGCTGATCAATGATTTTTCGTTTAATGTATTTACCGGGAATAGAAGTTGATGATGATGATATGACTTGAGTAATTTTCAATTAGCTTGTTGTAGTAGAGTGCTTTTTAGTTCTGGTTTTTAGGGGCTGAATTTGGGGTTCCTGATGGTTGCTGGACTGGAGTTTGTCAGTAGATAGATTGCTTAGGTCAGTATTTAGGGAAGTGCACCATCTTCTTGAATTAGGAGATCACTTAAAATTCAATTTTTTATGTAATTGTGAAGGGATTGTAAAGGCTTAGCCACTGATGAAGGCCCTTTCGTAATTTGGAAGGATTAGTGACTCTTATGGATTGTGGTCTGTGCAGTACATTTTCATCGATTTTTTTCTCTAGTAACTGATTGTCTGTAGTGATGCCTCCAAACTTTTCGTCTACAGAAAACGGAAGCGTCTATGCTGCTGGTCTAAATGACTTTGGCCAACTTGGGGTGTCAAACAGCATAGACTATGCAACTGTATGTTCACTTCAACTTTCTTCTTTGGCTAGTTTCCAGGTCATTGATACAGCATACTAGAATCAATTATTTTGTTTAAGAGGTGTGGGGTTTGATTGCCGTGTGACTCCCAGTCATATATGACTGTAAAGCATGTATGGAAACTGTCATATTTTTTAAATGAGCTTTAGGTCAGAGCATAAGTTTCTTTATTACCCTGTTGGGTATGTATGTTTCTGAAATGGCGTAAATTTGGCAGGGGCCACGGCAAATTGCTGGACTACCTAAGGAAATCATACAAATCGCCGCTGGATATCATCATTCTGCTGCTATATCAGGTTCATATAAACATCAAAGCTATAATTACTGTCTATTGGAATAGTAAACATAGTACCTGTTTTGCCGTGTATTGATCACAATTAATCTAACCTAGTTCTTGAAACTAGCGCTAACTTACATGGTTAAATCATTCTACTTTTTTAATTTCTTGTGGAATCTTGAATTCAGCCTTCCCTCCTACAGTGAAACACATAATTAATACTTTTTATGTCAATGGAATGAGGTAAAATCAACTAGCGATGGAGTAAATTTACATAATGAAACTATGACCGGTTACTATTTGATAAAAATTTGTACTTTGAGATAATTTAATTTGAGTAGGAAATTCTATGGTTTTCACACATGTACCACCATGTTGATTTCATTCTAATCACTCTCCAACTTTATGCATTGCTGCAGCCGATGGAGAGCTTTACTTATGGGGAAAGAACTTGAATGGACAACTTGGTCTAGGGAAAAGTAATGACTAAGCTCAAAGCTGTTTCATTTTTAATATTGTTGGTCCAGTGCGATGAATATCTTTTTTTTGTTGATGATAATTCCCGGATGAAGGATATTGCAGCCAAGCATTCTGATTTGTTTATGCTGCATGACAAAAGAGCATTTTGTTCCTTCTTTCATCTGACGCATAATTTCCATTTTTCGAGGTTGCATCAAGCTGCTGATAAGAGAATAATACTTGCTGAAGTTGTTCTATGTCGTTATCTTGCATACATGATAATTCATACATGATACACCTTTTAAGTTGTCTTAGCTATGCATATTGCTCTATTCCTACAATTCTAATTTTACTGTGCCCTCTCTATCAAGTGTATCATTGTCCACTTAACAGAGCCATTAGTTCCCTTGAATTTATTTCAGAATCTGAGAATATTGTTTTCACACCTACCAAAGTTGATTGTCTGAATGGGATAACCATCCGAATGGTTGCTTTAGGTTCAGAACACTCCATTGCCGTTACAGGTAGTCAGTCCACGCGACTTATGTCCTTTTGATTAAATTGTATTGTTTCTTGTTTTAATGCAAGTGTTAGCTTACCATGGAGATATGAATTGTGTTCTCCTCTTTCATTAACAGATAATGGTGAGGCACTAAGCTGGGGACAAGGGGACTCTGGAAGGCTTGGCCATGGACACAATTCTAGTTTTCTGGGATTCTTGAAGAGTTCTAGGTATGGACTGGTTTTGGAAGTTACCAGCTACCGACACTTGCGATTGGTTTTAATCTTTGATGCTGAATATTATGTGATTTGCTTTTCTTATACGTCAATAATCTAAAAACTGAAGCCTCCCAGATTACATAAATTCTTTTGTATCAGAACTCTAGGGGTTCACATCACTTATCACAATTCATTATGTGTGAAAGTTCAGGGCTTTTATAGTATTTCAATTTTTGTGATCACTGAGTTAGTTAAAGTGCAGAAACTTTGAATTGTACTCAGTGAGAAATTGGTAGCAGTTACCTAAATATATAGGCAACATGACATGTGTGTTCTCTTTCCTTGATCCAGTGAATACACTCCTAGGCTTATCAAGAGCCTTGAAGGTGTTAAGGTACCTTTATCAATGCTATCTCTTATATCTGACTGGTTTCTGCTGAAGACTGCAACTGTTCGTTGAAAGATTCTTAGATATTTGGTGACCTTTTGATGGACAGGTCAAATTTGTTGCTGCTGGGCTTTTGCACACAGCATGCATTGCGGGTAAGTTTGACTGGGTTTGTATGATAGCTGCTAAAGAATTGTCGTTTAGCTCTTGCTTTGGCTCACTTAGCTGGCTACTGTGTTGCAGAAAACGGCTCTGTTTTCCTTTTTGGCGAAAGAACGCTGCCCAGTTTGGTAATTGCACTGAAATCTCTATGTTTCTTGTTAGATGTTCTTTTATCTCCAATATTGTTTAATTACATTATAAATATAGGGATTTAGTGGTCGGAGTAAATTGACTACTCCAACCATCATTAGCAATCTTCCATATTCTGAAGAGGTTGCATGTGGTGCTTATCACACATGCGTCATAACAGGTTACCTTCTTCACCTTCTCAACAAAAGTTATGTGCTAGATCGTGAACAACATAGGACTAAGGCGGTGACTTATGGATCAGTGAGTGATTCAATTTACCGCCACATATGCCAACAGAGGATAGAGGCTCAGATTTTTGGTGGCTTTTTTCTTATAGGGATCGGAGATCTATATGCATGGGGCTCCAATGACAATGGCTGTCTCGGGATTGGGTATCTTCTTCACTAGGCGATTTCCCACTAAAATAAAACAAATTTACTTATTAGTTCTGAACCAAAGTTATTTTGAGGTTTGGTATCATAAGAATTGATCCAAACTTTATTATCAGCTGTACAGATGTCTTCCATTTACCCGAGAGAGTGGAGGGCCCGTTTTTGAAGTCTACTGTGAGCAAGGTTAGACATGCCTGTTGCGCTTTCTGGTTTATGCATGAACCTTGTTTTCCATCCTTGGTATATATATTTGTCCCGCACTTAGTTATCCAGAGAGTCCTTACTTGCAGGTGTCTTGTGGTTGGAAGCACACAGCAGCAGTCTCAGGTGATAATCCAGTTTCCTAGTTGGTTCTTACATTCATACTACTTCTGGATTTCGTATCACCATCAAGCAATAAGCTCTCATTTTCCAGCTAGATTACTACACTACGAATCGATCAGTTGATAGAAACTCTAGATAGGGAAGTGTCGCCTTTGTATGTGTTTCTGTTTGTCGAACTGTGCATAGTATCAGACATTATGAGATAGGCAGGCATGTGCTTGCATTAGATTTTTTTTTTTTTTCATTTTAATTTCATGTGGAGCGTTGCTGAACGTGAGTTTGCAAAATTTATAGGAGGTAAGGTGTTCACTTGGGGCTGGGGAGGTTCACATGGAACATTTTCAGAGGACGGGTTTTCATCGGGCGGACAGCTGGTTTGGCTCTTGGCATGATTTCTGAATTAACTTATAAACAAGCTACAACCAGGCCACTCTAATCTAGAGTCATGCAGGGGCATGGAGACGATGTAGACTACATAAGTCCATCAGTGGTTGAGTTTGGCCGAGACTTAAAGGCAGTTTCTGTCTCCTGTGGTTTTAACCACACAGGCGCCATACTTGAAACCATAAATTAGGTCCTGGAAGAGACTTGTTCAATACAACCGGCAATGCTACACACTACACAACACAATCGACATGATGCTCCAAATAAAGGTGACCCCCCAATCTCGCATGTCCATTATTCATCACTGCACATTTACACACAAGTCATGGAAGGTCCTGTGCCTGGTGGAGCTCTACAATGTCAATTAAATATGTCTGCATTCCAATTGGAAAGACACCTGCACCTACTTATTTATGCATTGATTTCACCTCATTTCCCGGGACAATATATATATCTATATATATATGTTTTGGAAAAACATCATCGTCTCATGTCATCAGTCTCCTGCAAGACTACATTTTATGTTTCTTGGGTGACCAAAAGCTGTTGATGCATGGCAGATAGTAAAGCGTGATCTATTTGGCAGAAACTGACTTCATCAGCAGCAGCAAGCTTTGAAAGCTTCATAAACACTTTGCTACTTTGATTGATGAATGTGAGCTGAATTGGGTTTCGGTATTTGGTCCATGACATTACATGAGAATGGCATAAGAAAACAACCCAGAGCTAATCCAGTCCTCTACTTTACCTGCTTCCCTTTATTGTTAACGCTTGTATTTTGTGATCTACAGTATTAATTAATAGGGAAGAAGGATGTGGGTGAAAATTCATAAATTATATGAGAGTTTCTGGAAGAAAAATATGTTGTTTTGCTTTTTTTTTCTGGGACCTTTAGGTTGTGTTTGGCTTAGATAAAGTTTGAAGTAAAAATAAAAATGGAAGGGAACATGAAGTACTCATGTAATCTCTTTCATGTTTCTTGTTTGGTTTCAAGTTGAAAAGTATGGAGAAATTTATCAAATACTCTTTGTTATAGTCAATTCTCATTCCCATTTTTCCTTCCCTCAACTTTCCTTAAACCAAATAAAACCTTATCATTTTCCATCAAAATTTCATTTTTCTCAACTTTTTCCTATGACAAACACAGTCTTAGGGTTCTAGTGTTTTGGGTAGACTTGGATTGATTTGTTTTCAGCAATAACCTTTTTTTGATTGTTTTATATCAACATTGTCCTACCTTTTGATTTATTTTTAACAATATCCTACTTTTTTATTTTCACTGGTAACAACAACGGATTTATTTTTAACAATATCCTTTTTTTTATATCTACTGGTAACAACAAAGGATTGAGATATTAAATCCGCTGGTACCAAAAGTGGAGTGTACATATCATGTTGTCAGGTCTTATTACACGTCCGCATTAGATATGAAAGAACAATCCGCTGATAGTAACGGCGGATTAATTCCAAATCCAAAAAATATAACAACATATCCAAATTCCAAACCCACCTCACAATCCAAATTCCATTGAAAACAACTGCTGACTCACCCTCCCTTCTCCTCCCCATGACGCCTTCTCCCACCTCCCACATCTTCCCCCTACATTTTCCCTCCGTCGAATCCAATCCCACCTTCCACAACCCCAGCCAGCATCACAAAAACCGACCTTTCCCCAACCCCACCGCAGCTCCACCGCCAAAGATTCAAAGGCGAAGGCGCTTCTTTTCTTATTTTCCCCGTAGATGGCCCTTCCCTCAACTCGTTTTCCCGATTGTGACGTGGGTTTGGAATTTGGATTGTTATATTTTTTAGGATTTGGAACAAATCTGCTGCGGATTGTTCTTTCATGTCCTAGGTGGCGTGCATGGCCGGACAACATGATAGGTAAAATCCACTTTTGGTACCAGTGAATTTAATTTCTCAATTACTAGAGGAAATAAAAAAAAAGATATTTCTAAAAATAAATCATAAGATATGACAGTGTTGATAGGAAAGCAACCAAAAATATTATTGCTGAAAAAAAAACATTTTGTTTGATATAAGAGAAGTTGGAGAGAGAAAATTTTACAAAGTGGCACATTTTCCTCTTTTACCCATTCCCTAAACTAAACAAAATTTTAAAATTTTAAATTTTAAGATTTATGGTAGTTGAGACTATGCCTTAACATCATGAAACCTTAAAACAGAAATGAAAGAAGAAGCAGAATAATATCATTTTGCACAATGTGCTATCTAACTTATATAAGATATTATCTTTTATTCTGTAACTCCATTAAATATATACATATATATATCCATGTATATTATTATCCACCATACAAAATAGGTATATCTACTGGTTTAAACTGTACTGTACATATGTAGACAAGCTGTGAGGTTTGACTGCTTAAAATGAGTTGTGTGGTCCTTTCGAACAACACCCGCATTGATGGATGCTAGCTAGGCAGCAGGTCTTTGGTTTGCTATTGAATAATGTTTGATTGATTAGATGATGATGATGGATGGCAGACTTGTTGAGGTGGGGAAACGTCAGTACGAGTTTTCACAAAAGTAGGGTTAAAAAAGATGGAACACTTTTTGTACCTTCATGCAGACAAGAACATATGAATAAATATCATCTACACCTCTCAGGTCATACTATGGCATGCTCTATCTAACGTCGTAACACATAACACAGTTCCTTCTTTCGTTCTCTCTTTCAGATTATCTTACAAATTATAATGTACACGTGAATAGTGTCTGTGTGATCCTCATTATGTCTTGTCTCTTGTCTTTAGTTTGATTCATAAGCAACACAGACATGCATGCCAACATGTATAATGTGCGTATCTCGTGCTGCTGCTGCTGCTGCTGCTTCATGGATTTCATTCTTCTGCAGATTTGAAGCTACTGAAATGTTTCCACTTGATCTGCTGTGTATACATGTAAATTAGTAAGCAGCTTGAATCCATATCATCCTACCACATACAACACATAAACTAATAAGGTAAGAGCAGGAAGGGTAGGAGATGAATGTAGCAATTCTGATAATCTTCTGCACAAAGAAAGCAATGCCGCTACATATGATCGATGTTGGAAAACGAGGACTTGGTGCCAGTTGGAAACCTGCGTAACTACAAAGTCAGTTATAGTTACGTTGCATCATCATGGTCGTGTAGTACTACAATAATAATTAAGAGATATATTAATATAGAAATACATGAATAATGAACTTGTAAGAGAAGAAGCAAGCATATATAGAATATATAGAAGGTGCATAACCACCGCTGGCCGGCTGATGGCATGCAGCTGCCGTCTCAATGAATACACACAGGCCGAAGAAGGTGCGTGTGTGAGATGGAGTTGGAGATATAATAAAAGGAGAGAATTAAGAAGAGCATGAAATTGAGAGGAATGAAGCCTGGTCCGACACACATTATACCGTACACTACTAGCTAGAGCTAAGCCAACACGCTGCCTGTTACAGAAGCCACCCACCATTGTATGGTATGGTGTTGTGCTGTGTAACAGCCAACGTACTGTTGACAGTGGCTACAGCTATGTAGCTTGTTGGCGTGCCTCGAGCCAGCCAACACTCCCCTCAACCGCATCCCTCGCGCGCGATCCACCCATCTCATGATGCTAATTAAGCTAGCTGCGCTCTCACTTTGAAACACACGCACTCTACTCTCTCTCTCTCTCTCTCTCTCTCTTGATGAACAAGACTGTGTGGTGCACGAAGAGAGACAGACAACACATATATAACACATCTGGTCGCTGGCTTCTTTCATGGTATATGCATATATATATAGAAGAAGAGAAGAACACACACGTCACAAAGTAGTGGGCATAGACTCTATTATGCAGCAGTAAGTATTAATTACCGACATGTTTACAGGGCTAAGCTAGGTATTATTGTAATCAGTAAAAACCATTCAATCTGAATGTCTTTCTTTTTTACTTGGTTGGGATTTGCATCCAGAGTGATCATGTCCATCGTAAAGTTACTTTATTGTTTGATTTAGAAGAGTAATCCCGGCAGCTATTATTACATAGAATGTGAGGATAAGCTCAATTCCAAAGTGTGAAGGCATGATCATGTCCAACTTACTCTCCCTCCCTTCGTCCTTTTTTACATGTCATTTAATCGATTGCACAATGACATTGCACAATGACATTGCACAATGACTATCCGATTCCCCTTATTGCAAATCTTTTTTATCAACTAGGTGGAGCAAAATACTTTTTAAAGTTGGACTTACGGTCCGGATATCATCAAGTCAAGATTGTGGAGGAGGGGTGAACAAAAGATAACTTGTGTGACACGATATGGCGCATGTGAGTTCCTGGTGATGCCCTTCAGACTTATTAATGCTCCTGTTATGTTAAACACTCTTATGAATGAGTTGTTTCATGACTATCTATCTCGACAAGTTTGTTGTTCTGTATCTTGATGACACTGTTGTCTTTAGTAGGACATTAGAGAATCATGAAAATCATCTACATATGGTGCTATTAAAGTTGAAGGAGAACAAATTATATGTGAAGCGGGAGAAGTGTTCTTTTGCGAAGAGATGTATCGACTTCTTGGGCCACAATATTAAAGAGGGGAAGATCCGCATGGACGAGAAGAAATTCCAAGCTATTTGAGATTGGAGAATCCCAACAAGCATCAGCTAACTTCTCTCTTTCCTCAAACTTTACAATTACAATTATAGATTCATCCGTAATTATTTAGAAATTGTGGCCCCATTGACTAATATACTTTGAAAAAAATGGGAATTGGAATTGAGGAGAACCTTGTGAAGCGGCTTTTGAGAAGTTGAAAGTGTCAATAATGAAAGAACCTTTTCTCACAATGCCTGATATGTCCATACCTTTTAAAGTGCATACTGACGCTTCAGATGTTATCTTAGGAGGTGTATTGATGTAAGAAGGTCATCCAATTTCTTATGAAAGTCGTAAGTTGAAAGGCGTGGAAAGGAGATAAACTGCTTATGAAAAAGAGTTGTTGCAATCATTCATTGCTTATGAGTATAGAGACATTACTTATTGGGAACTTGATTTATCGTACGAATGGATAACATTACGACGAGCTACATGTTGACTCAGCCAAAGCTCACAGTAAAACAGGCCTGATGGTAAGGATTAGTGTGATTTGGTGATAGAGCATAAAAGTGGAAAGACAAATAAGTTACGGATGCGTTAAGCCACACTGCCAACCTTGTAAGTCTTTGTAAACTAGACCACTTATCGACTAGTGGAGTATTCTTTTCCCTTGGAAAATCAATCAAGAATGGGTTGTATAAGAACATGTTGGCAAGAGTTATCTAACAATTGATCAAAGAGGGGAAGACTCGACACTTTTGTGTCAATGATGGGTTGATCTTATCCAAAGGGAGAAAGATATACGTACCAAAGTGGACTACTTGAGATGATGCTCAATTATGCATGATTGCCACAATACTTTATGGGCAGGCCACCCCAGCTGGCAAAAGATTTTACGCCACATCCAATGTCAGTACTTCTGGCCCCGCATGAAAGAGGATGTTACATATTACGCAAAAACTATCTTAACTTGCCAACTAGACAAAGTAGAAAGGATTCGATCTTTTGGTCTCTTAGAACCTCTAAAATTCCACACAAGATCTTGAGAGAGTGTGTCCATGGACTTTATCACTTGCTTGCCAAAAGTCGGAGACTACTCGAGCATACTAGTTATCATTGATAGATTCTCCAAGTATGCTACCTTTATTCATGTCCCAAAATCATGCTCTGCAGAAGAGACGATATTTTTATTCTTCCGATACATCACGAAATATTGGGGAGTGCCACAAATCATTATTAATGATCGAGACTGAAGGTTCAGAGGGAACTTTTGGAAGGAGCTTTTAAAATTAATGGGTTCAAAATTGCAGATGGCAACGAGTTATCATCTACAAATTGACGGACAAATAAAATGCTTCAATAGGATGTTAAAGGAATACTTGCAACACTTTGTAAATGAAAATTATAAAGACTGTGTCGACTTGCTGTATAATGCTCAATTTGGTTCAACTTACAAAGGAGTTCGACTTCCAACACGAGTCCCTTTAAAAATGGTGATGGACCAACAACCATTTATGCCACATACTTTATTGGGTCAATACACTTATAAAAATCTAAGGGCGTTCAAATTCTCAAGAGAATGGAAGGTAAACAATGATATAGCTAAAGCATACTTGGAGAAAGCCTCAAAAAGGATAAAGAAGTGGACGGACAAGAAGAGAAAGCCATTAGAGTTCAAAGTTGAAGACTTAGTGTTGGTGAAAGTGCTTCAAAAACAACTAAGGTTCCTTAGAGGCAGAGACAAACACTTACATTAGAAGTATGACGACCATCTCCCAGTCATCACAAAGATTTGAAATGATGCCTATGGAGTGGAGCTCCCTGAATGGATGATGATTAACCTAGTGTTCCATGTTAGCTGCTTGAAGCCATTTTACAAGGACAATGAAGATCCAGCGAGAAGCGTTGCTAAGAGACCAGGAGTCAAGCTATCCGCAAACTACAAGGAGGAGACTGAAGGCATCTTATTAGAAAAGATCACCCACTCACTCTCTGGAGTGCGAAAGAAGGAGTACTTAATCAAGTGGAAGAATAGAGGAGTAGAAGAAGTCAGTTGAGAATGAATAACAGCCATCCAATAAGAAGATCAGCCTATGTCGTCGAGAGCATCGACGCATTAAGCGGAGGAGAGTGTCATAGTCCAAACTTGTCCAGGGCATTGTTATGCCTATGACTATTTATTGTTCTTCGTAAAAAGTAGTATTTTAGCACAAGCAGTAGTCATTTTGTTCTTATAGGAATGAAAAAAGTCTCATTGGCTCTTTATGGAGGAGTAGAGAGTTTAACATTATAGTTGGGCTACTCCACTCGGATTAGGTGCGTTCTTCGAGTCCCTAATTTTTACATAGGGGTGCCCTTATGCCTACTTGCGTTGTAATCTTTTTCGAGACCAATGAAATTTATCTTTTATTTTAATCGATATTCCGACCCACTAGATTTATGTGATAGTATGATCCGTGTCCTTTTGTGAATATATTACTTATATGATCCTTTGTTACCTTTAAGATACTCAAGTTACGTGATAAAGACTTACTTACTGACTTTTGCATGAGCCAACAAGTGTCGCATGAGCTAGTCCGAGAACTAGCCCGTGACGTTCAGCATAGGGGAAGGGGTTATCAAATCTAGACTTTTTTGAATCTGGTCATGTTTAATCAAAATCTTCTTTCAAATGACTTTCCTCAAAATTTTTTAAAATGGTCTACTTTAGTTAAATACGGTTTCAAATCGTGTCTGGAGGGTGACTAGACTACCTGCGTAGTTAGCACACACTAGTAGACAATTAACTTTTAACGACGCTTAGCCTATAGACGGTGCTTTTAGCTGAACTATTTTTATTTAAACTGTAACTTTAGACAAAGTTTAAAGAAAATAAATGTCATCTTAAGTCATTGGGACGAACAACTATGTTTTAGATCATAAGCGTCGTTTTTAATCGCCACTATAGACGACATTTGTTACCTTGAAGTGCCTTCTAAAGTACATCACTATAGACTGTGCTTATGAATATAAGCTTCTTTTAAAGTATACGAATTTAGATACCGCTTATGACTTATAAGCGCAGTCTAAAGTATAACAATTTTGACAACGCTTAACATCTTTGACTTACTACGACGATGACATGCATAGACGAAGCTTTCTAAGTATCATCTAATGATTCAAATAAGTGTAATAGAAAGTGTAATTTGTACTAGTGACACACGTGGATCCAACCAATTTTTAGAATAGTGTCTGGACTAAAAGTAAGATACAATTTGATCTTAATCTTAAATTGCAACCGTCTTCTCAAAATGTGTATGAGCTTAAGCAAGACATGACTCGAAACAATGTCTAGACTTATGAAATACATGGTTTGATACTGTGTATGAACTTAAATAATACATGATTTGAAACCCTGTCTGGACTTAAGCAAGACATGGGTTTTAATCGTCTCTTGATCTTGAAATCAAACCGCCTTTTAAAACAACATTAATCTTTTCTGAAAAATATTGATTCGAACTTTATTCGGACAAAAGATCGTTACCAAGTCGATCGCTGTGTGTTAAATTTAAAAAAGGAGATGAGTTTGTGAAGGGAATAAAGTGTTCTATTTGTCTAGGTAAGTTTGAGTATGGTGAGAGCTTCAGATTGTTGTTTGGGAGCGACTGTCTCCAATGCTCCTAGTCTCTCCACCATTGTGTGTGTATATATATACATATGTAAATATATATTAATTAAAAATTATTTTATCAACACATTATGTAAATATAAAATATAAACAAAAAATTAGCTCATTATTTTGTTACTTTTAATGTAAATATATTAAGTTGAATTTACTTGAGTTATTTTTATATCAATAATAAATTTATTATTATAATTTTCTAATATAATTTTAATATCATTGACAAAATAAAATTAGGCATGATATACTTATAAATACTTGTTCGGAATATGAATTAGGAAAAAACCCTAAAAAGAGATTTGAAGTATCACAATTTTTTAGTTACTATCCGAGTTCTTAAAGAGTGCGAAAATTTTTTTAACTGATTTTATAAATAAAATTTATAGTTGTACTTCTAAACTAGTATTATTATAAGAACTAAATTTATATGGGAAAACTATATCGTTTGCTCATCAAATCAAATACAATTATTTTGTTTACTTATACAGAACGACATCTTTTCATACTCAATCAATTCTGATTCTCAACAATTTCGATTAGATCAATTGAATTTAATGAATCAAATAAATTTATCTTAACCATTATTAAAATTAGTCTAATTTTTTACATCACATTATTTTGATAATTCAGATAATTCAGACCATAATTAAAGAAATGGTGATAGTGCAGAGTCTTTTTTTAATGGTTTCCCCTATGAACTGTTTACAATTTAAAATAATCTCATAATAATGATTAAAATATAGTCTTTATAATTCTTATTGAATATAATTGTTGCATCTAGATGGATTATGATATAAAAAGTTAATTAGAATATATTCTTTAAAAATACTAATCTCACCAAAATAATACAATGAAAATGGCATAAGCAACATTGTATCTCTTTCTGTAACCATAGTTGTTTAAAGTTAAATTGAGCGGATTAAAAAGATTTGAATACTATTAGTTGACCAAATTTAACAGATATATATTTAATATATTTTAAAACAATATTGTATAAAATGTGTAATGTGGACTATTATATTAGTAATGTAGAATGATTTTTTTATGAATTATGATGATCAAATAATTAATTTTTATTTTTGAAGAAATATGATAGTATTTAATGTGTATTGAAATTATTAAATAATAAATAAAAATTAATAATTAGTATAAATTAAATGAAAAAAATTAAAGTTACTGTAAAAGGAGAGAGAGGATTAGGAGTACACAAATTCTTTCATTCAATTCCTCAAGTCTCTCATTGTTTTTGTAAAAATCCAAGTGAATTTTGGGTGGATTGTGTCCATCACGTGGCTGTGTGCACCATCAATAGGGAGTCGCCACATGGTGCGTTTAAAAATCAAAGTTACACGTGATGATTTATCATTGATTTAAATTTTTTTTTTTACTTTTCAACACGCCTCGTAAAGATTCACCATTGATGGAGTCCACCGTGGTCGCCACGGATGGACACAAACCACCTACGAATTTCTCAACCTCCACAACTTATTTGAAATTCATTTCAGGCGTTGTAGGGAAGCCTATTAAAGTTTTTATTTAGGGCATAGCTGTCAAGAACACATTGACTTCCGTAAAACACGTCTCCGCAGCCAGATGTCAAATTCGGAAATGTATGCATCTCAGCCTTCCATTCGGATCATCCAACCGCCGAGATCATCTCTTGTCGGTGTCAGCGTGAACGGTGGGAACGTAAAACGAGGAAGTCGAGCCCGATTAGCGAGGAGCTATTATAAAGACAAAAATTAATAAATGCAGTCAGTCGGGTCAACCGACGGGACACATCTTTTGCCTAATCGTACAGCTGACAGCCCGCCACGTGATGCATTAGTTACCCTTGATTTATTTGCTTTCTTTATTCAGTACCCTTAGGCTGTGTTTGGTTTAGAAAAAAATTAGATAGAAAAAAAAATTGAAGAAAAATTAGAGAGATTTTTTGTTTAGTTTAGAGAAAATTTGTGTGAAAGAAATTTGTAAGAAAAATTAACCAAATGAAATAGAATTCGGTATGCATTTCACTTTTTTTCAATTTTTTTCCATCAACGCAAACCTAACACACCCTTTGTAATTTGTTTGCTGCTTTGGAAGAGATAAGACGGAAGTAGTGGACGGAAAATGGGGAATGGTTTCGACTGACGCATCAATGGGATCACTACTATATGATGAAATATTAGGGCAATGGAGACAGTTTATGTCAGAGTATAAAGTATATCTGGCATGAAATTCTATTGTGGATGATCGTTTATACTCGTCTGACATGATACCGCTTCACGCAGATGATACGCTTAATGGAAAATATACGCGTTTCTAATCTGAAAACGCCGTATAAGGTAAAGAGTTTATACGGCGCTTTCAGGTTAGAAACGTCGTATATGTTATTGCTGAATATTTTTTACGGATCGGTTTAATTACACAATGGAGTGAAACTTAAATTGTTTGACATTTATGGATTATTGATTCGATTTCGATTACTGCTAATTAGGTTTATTGGTTCGAGTTTTAATTATATTTAACAGAGTCATGGTTTGTAAGGATGATAAGACTGAGTTTGAGAAAATTTGATGGAACAAAAAATTTAAGAAAAAATGAGAAACGAATTTTTTGTTTGGTTTAGAGAAGATTACAGGAATAGAATTATATGAAATTTTTCTAACAAAATAAAGAGTGTTTGAGTATTTTTTTATGAATTTTTCACCTCTAACTAAACAAAAATAAAATAAAATGAATTCCATAGAGAATTCACTCTTCATCTCATTTTTCTTGCTTCCTTATTTTCCCTAAATCAAACACACTATAATTATATTTTAATTCATAAATAGCTATTATCAACAATATATGTCACCATTAAATTTTCATCCGTCCTCTAATAATACTTATTTAAGATTAAATAGAGTGGTTCAACACCACGGTAAGACACCGCTATTTTTAGAAGCGCTACTCGGAAGTCCTTTGCGATGATCAATTCTCAATAGATGTGTTATCCATGAAGAAGTCATCTTCATCTGAGAAGAAGTGATCGTCTTCTTCTAGAGGTCTAACTTTGAATAAGTTGATGATATGGTGGGTTATGTGTTGTGGTTTCTCCTTGTGGAATTCTCGCATCTTTCTCTACATTATATCAGAATAGATATGAGCCCTGATAATATCTTTCGGACTCCTTTGGGTTTGGCGCTACCATTGGGTGGCTCATTTTCCTTTACGTAATTTGAGTGATGATATGCTTCAAAGAATTCTTTAAAGTTTTGCCTTTAAATTCAGTCTCCTCACGTTATTCCCTTCGATTTCCTCAATATGCTGCTTGTGAGTAATAATTTCTTTGAGAAACTTGTTGTATGTAGGTACCTGCATTAACATATCACTAAAAGGTAATGTAACATTAAGTTGACTTAGCAGACCTACAATTTTCTAAAATTCCTAATCCTACTTGTACTTGGCTAATCTCTTAGTGTAGGGTACTCTGGTTGTATACATCGGTAAAGTTTCAGCGTCCGGAGAAGGTTCTCGAATATTTCTTGGTTCTTTATCTTCCTTGTGCTAGCTTGCAGTTAAGGCATATGTTAGCCTCCTCTTACTTGGGGTTCTTGGATAAGTTTGGTATGTAAGTTTGGGAGATGCCCATCGGTTTAGCTTCCCTTGCATCAAGCCGCTACTTGAGAATGCCAATCTGACTCTTGGTGCTTTGGCTTCATCTTCTTGGTACTTGAATTTGATAGTTGAAAGTATTACTTCATCGGACTAGTGATGTTGGTTTACGGAAACTTGTTCGATAAACCTCCATGCTCCCTTTATGGTTAAGCCCATAAGCGATCATCTTGATACATAGTCTAACTATTTTTTCATAGAAATATCTATTCCTAGTTTAAGGAATTGCATTAGGAGAGGCTTAGAATAGCCGTGGTGATGGTATTTTCTTTTCCTTTGAATCATCTCCAAGCATCCTAATATAATTTGTCACCTTCTTGTTTGAAGTTCAATATTTGGCTAAAATAATCTATTGTAAACATTGGAGAGAAGAATTCATTCAAGAAGATTTGGAAAGTTCAGTCAAGATTTGAAATGTATGTTTCTCGAAACTTTGCACTCATTCCTTAGCTTTTTCTTTCAACGAAAAAGAAAATATATTAATATAGACTATGTCTTAAGGCATGTTCCTTGTCCCAAAGGTATTATAAATCTATAAAAAGTTGGTTAGGTGCTCTATGAAGTCTTCATTACTATTCTCAGTGAAAGGATTATCAATAATCATTGCTATTAAGCTTGGGTTAATATCCTAGCTTTCGGTAGTAATTGAAGGTGGCTCAATTAATGATCTAAATTCATTTGGAATAAGTTGGAAATTTTTTTATAGGATTACATTACAACAATTGCTAAAAATAGGTGGATCTTTTTATTTTTTTAAAATAATTTTTATGAAAACTAATCTAGATAAAACTATTCTCGCATCTTCAAACAAATAAACCATTGTTCTCGTACAATGACGCCATTTTGACATGTAGTATTTTTGCACCTCACAAATGAGGGTCAGATGCGTCAGCCAAATAATATTTATAATTGGTTGGTAAGACCAGGTCGAACACAAGGAGTTAGGAGTTTATCTAAGGGTTATAGTCCTAGTTAGTAAATACTAATTTTCCTAACATAAATTAATAGGTTATGGTTATAAAGTATAAGCTAGTCCTAAGGTGTCATATTCTCTTAATTATCACACATACAATTGTTATAATCTTCAGTAAGCCTAATTCATAATCATGCCATATGGTTATGTGAACTAACTAATTTAATCAAGACATGGATAACATGCTTAGTATATATTTAAACCAACAACATGTCACTTCATGTTGATATCCAAGTCTTAGCATATCAAAGATAACATGCATACATATTAAAATTGAGCAGCATATGTTGACTAACCTTAATTCTAGAGTCACTCATATAAGTTAAACATGTTGTATACTAAGGGTAGAAGATAGAGAACATGAATAAAAAGTACAAAAAGATAATTGCATGGATTAAACGTGTGTACAAGAACCTATTTTTACTGTTCACTCATGGTCACAAAGTGTGACATGGTGAGGCGAGAAATTCAAGTACAAAATAACTACACTAAAACTGAGGGAACTAAGCTAAAAGTATGTGTAGAGAGAGATGCATTCAACATGGTGAAGGATGTGAAATGCGGTTCTCAATTGTGAGATGATCTCCTTATATCCTATTTCTTGAGGAGGTGAAAAGATGTCCCTTTTATAGCCTAAGAGAGTTTTCCTTCAGAGCTCTAAAGAGGGAGGAACAATTTTCTTTAAGAATCCTCCTTCATTAAGGCGTTGGTTGCCTATACCCAATCGAGTAGATTCAAGGAAAAATATCATACTCGGTCAAGTAGACAGTAATAAATGGTCTACATGGGTGATTGAAATCCTTTGTTATTGTTTCTCGGTTGAGTGAAGTAATAATTGCTCTACTCAGCCGAGTGAAATCCTTTGTATTTTCTTCACTCGGTCGAGTAGAGTGCAATAAATGCACCATACTCGTCCAAGTGAAATATTACCATTAGACTTCATATGACTGAGTAAGGTTATAATATTTCTTGCTTTGTTGAGTAGATTTGTCTTTGTAACTCTACTCGTTCGAGTACAATGGATTTTGACTTATTTTGCTCTTTTTAGGCTCTATTTGTCTTCTTTTCACTCCTTTTACTTCTCGAGCTCTCTTTCCACTATTTTGTAAAAAGTGAGACTGAAACACTTATAGAATGGTTTCATTTGGTTCGGAAATCGACTCAAATTATTAAGAAATAGAACTTTAAAATGGTTATAATTTTTTTCTGATCAAAAAGCTGATATTTTGGGGTTTTATCAAGTGATAAAGGTGTTTCAAAAATATTATTTCACCCATTGTATGTACTCCTACAAACGCAACTCTATAAAGTCTTTTACTCACTACCCATGGTTTTTGTTCACATAAGTTACCTCGCTCGAGCTTCTCACGTCAATATCCGGCTCAAGAACTTTCTTTGACGCGCGAACAACTATAATTTTTTTATGTATATTCATCCTGCAACACCTATAGGAAAGATGAGATATTTGATTTGTTGGATATGTGCAAAAGTGTTGTCGGGGGTCCCATGCATCCCTTCCTGGTAACCTCGGATTCTCATCTTCGGTTATTGGTCTTTGAAAACTACAACTGTCTTAGACATCGAGACAACTCAGATTATCACCGTTGTTGGCTCGATGCCCATAAGATACAGGTTAGAAGGATCCTAAATCGACAATATCATTCAACTTTCTTGACAATCTCTTATTCTCACCTTTGGTTGTCGATTTCATCGTTTAAACCACGGTCTTACTCTTATAACACTTCTATTCTCACCTTCTTTTGCTAAGAGCATAACCAGCAAGGGTGATAGTGTCTAGGCTTTTCTATTAGACATATTATATGCTCAGTTATGATAAAATGTCAATATAAGATAATGCAAGCTAACATGTAAATAAAAAAGACTACATGGCATAACTAATAAGAAAACAACTTTATAAAATAAACATGGGAAGCGTAAGAGCACAATACTTTAGGGGTCATAGATCCATTGAAGCTGGAGGAGACTACTCGCTTATAACTTGGTTAGAAGCCATGATTTCTCCAACAAAAACTAAATTAAAATTGTATAGAAAATGTAAAATAGATGATCTAGCTCTTCTTTTGGATGCCTTGGTACTTGAATCACTTAATGCTTTTCTTATGTGGTGGAAATTTTTATTTATATTTGTGGAATTAGATGGAAAATGAAGGGGTTCAATGACCATTGAAGATGAGAGGATTTCCTCCTTGAATCCTCCTTTCAATATTTTCTGTAACTATTTACTCGGCCAAGTGAAATCATTAAGAAAACTCTTAATCGACCAAGTGAGCTGTACTATGTTGAGAAAGATGAAGTTTATTTCCTTTAGAAATAGAGTAGATGCAACAAATGCTCTACTCGATCGAGTGAAATCAAGAGGGAATTCTTTACTCGACCGAATAAAGTGTATTAAATGTTCCTCACTTGATAGTTGTTTCCTCTATGCAAGTTTTTTCAATGAAGACTCACATATTTTTAAATAAACATCTTATTTAAGAAAATCATTCTTACATTAGAGTAGTTTTATTTTAACTTAGCTTGAATGATCATCTCCTCCACTATAAAAGAGTCAAAATTGGGATTTCGGGATATCTAAATAAGAAAACCCTCACGCGATTATAACTCTTCCAATAGGAACACCTAGAGTTTTATAGGTTTGGTGCATACGCTAAATGCACTCGTAATTCTTATGAAAGTTTTGGCCTGAATTTAGCCTCAATGTGACAAGAAGTTTTGGCCTGAATTTAGTAGGAAACTGATCATAAATACTTATTGGGGGCACAATTCCGGTCAAATATTTTTTACTAAGATAACGGCCGGAAGTTGTCAAGAAATCCATTTTTAACAACTTTCTAGCCATAATTCTCACTTAGTTTTTGGCTAAAAAATAGTGTTTTCCGTAGTGTTAACACCATGTGACTAACTCCTCATTCTTCTGAATAGTATGCAGATTTTGGTGTATCGACGCACATGACTACGAACTGCGGTAATCTATCCTCTTTCTCACCCATTCAAGCCACTTCATACTACAACAGTTGCATCAATACATTTTGATCGTTGGACATCACGGTCCCTAGCTTTCTTGATTTAAAGAACATATGTGCATTTCTAGTCCTTTCAGCACACTAGGAGCACCATAATCCTCTCTTCAATAGACTAAATAATATCTATCAGCTATTTTTCTTGAGCTAATTAATGACAAGATAAGTTTTAAGAGAGAATTACATTGACACCGCTCCTAAGGCAAGTAACAAGACCTCGGTGTACCTCATCTTACCAAGCCTTCTACCTGAAAAAAGCATCATGGTTCATTAGTCACTCTTAGACTATGACATGGCTTCATGTTGGGTCCGAGTCTGACTATTCTAAAAGAAGGTCTTGATTTGGTGAGATAGCCTGTCGACATAATTTGAGTGAGTTCCTCTTCCAACATTGTAACCCGTCACACCACTTCAACATACCTCTGTTAGACATGATGAAATACACGAATTAGTCTATCTATTGAGCTGACAAACCTAGACGGACCTGAGAATACTCTATACGCTTTTATCTCGCCCCTTGCACATACGATTAGGAGAGTTTAGACACATTGTGTCATGGAGCGTCCACTCATGGGCGACGTCATAGGTGATGACACAAATAAGTTTCACTAAAGTTTGTTTAATGATGCAAACGAGTTTGATTTTGCAGTTTTTGGTTCTTCTTTTTCCAATAAGTCGCCAGTGAACTGTATTATTTATTTAGAAAAAAAGTAATAAAAATTAAAAATTAAAAGGGGTCTCAAACTATCCTCATTTTCCCACTTACGGTTCAAACTACTGAAATTGACAAATCGAGTGCAAAAATACAAATTTTTGTTATACATGTTGACCCCGTTAACTCCCACCCACTGTCATTAACACCCATTAACCCTTCGCCATTTCACCCTTCTCTTTCCACCACTCCGCTTTTGAAATCTCCCACAAGCACCAACCATACCTTGTCGCCCACTGTCAGTTTCTTTTTCTAGTGAGTCAATTGACCCTCCTCCGAGCACAACCCCAGCTCATGGTGGTTCTGATATCCTATTCCCGCACGCAGCGAGTTCTCCTCCTAATTGACTTTCACCCGACACTCATCCCAAGCCCTAACCTCTACTTCCACGCAATTCGAGCAGAGGCGACACAATCCTCATCTTTCAATCGATTTCATCGTCTCTATTCTTATTCAAAATTTTCTACTTGTCTCTGATAATGATTCTCAACCTGACCAAGCCACTACTGTCACTCCGATTCCACCAGCTGGCGACGACGCTTGGGCTGCTGGCGGAGACGCTGGCTTCGGTGAGAAAATAGGTTCGGATGGATGAGGTGGGTGTTAATGGGTGTTAACTGGTGTTAACGGCGGTGGATGGGAGTTAACGAGGTTAATATGTATAACGGAAATATGCATGTGCACTCTACTTGTCAATTACGTAAGTGAGGAAGTGATAGTTTGAGATCTCTTTTAAATTTTTTTGTAAAAAACTCAAAGTTTTTTAACAATAAAAGGTGAATAAGCAATGTGACAAAAAATTGACACCAAGCAAGCGCTTCCCAATTGTTTTTTTTTGGAAAGATTAGATTCTTCATTTTTAAAAGATAAGAGAATGTGCAAGACCTCGACCTCTCACAAAACATGTACGACAAGTACAAAACACATGGAACTATAGTTCCATCAAAAATGCTAACCTACTACCCTGCCTAATGACCCTTCAAACCTGCTGATCAGCTAGTCAAAACCTCGTCATTACACTAACAAAAACAGCTTTTGAAAAACAAAACAGGGGCTGGAGAATCTTTCATTTATTCCCTCCATCGTATCATTTCATCCTGTGTTTAGTTATAGCTCTTCCATATTGAAACTGCAATTTCCATCTTTGGTTTTCTTGTGAACTTGGGGGTGATTCCTAGTTTAACTGCCCAGCCAAGATTTTTTCTAGTCAATTTGAGTTCTTTAATTTGTGCCAACAACATATTCAGCTCATGAATCCCCTCCATCTTTATCTGAGAAACGCTCTTTTCGATGTCTTTAAAGATTCTTGAGTTTCTTTCACACCATATGAGATAGATATTCAAGTTAACTGCATCCCACCCTATATGTTCAATTGATCTGGAGCTTGCAAGATAAACTTGGACAGATTTCAGTACTTCATCAAGGGATGAACCTGGATTTTTCAAATCAAACTTGGCAAGTATGTTTACAAGGATTTCTTTGGCAAAGAGGCATTAAAAAAAAAGGTGCCTTAAACTCTCATTTTGATTCTTACAAAGAGGGCAGAGAGAATTAACAACAATTCCAAACTTCAACAATCTATCTTTTGTATTTAATCTCCCATAATAGGCTAGCCATGAAATGAATTTATGTTTAGGTCTAGAAAATTTGTTCCAGCACATTTTGTGAAAGGCAAAATTTAGTTTAATCTCATCATTTGTTAAATATGAATAAGCAGCAGAGGATGAGAAAGGGATGCCTGGTATACTCCAAAGTATTTGATATTGAATCACAGAGATCATACCTTTACATTTTTGGCCCTAAGTGAGGATTTTCTTGATTGTCCACGGGTAGTGAGGTTTTATCTGAATACTGAAAAACTCCCTCCCTTTGATAAAATAGTTATGAATCCATCTAACCCATAATAAATCCTTTTTAAATGCAATACCTAAGCTTGGGTCAACAACAAAGCTATGTAAGCCTGCGAATTTTTTTTAATTCCAAGACTCCCTTTTTTTCTTTGTGCAGCAGCATTGCTCCCAGGTAATAGGGGACTTTTGTGATCTATCTGTTCCAGCCAAAAGAAAAGCCCTACATTTCCTTTCAAATTCTTTAGTGATTGCTTTAGGGTAAACAAAAATCTTTGTCCAATAATTGGACATAGTTGCCAAAACAAATTTAATGAGGACTAATCTATCTGCATAGGAGAGAAATCTAGCAGTCCAAGATTTAACTCTTTGTTATATAGCTTCAATAACAGGTTCAAAGTCTTTGACACTCAATTCCCTCTTAATACTTGTTGGACCTCCAGTAACAAAAATCTGAGATTTACTCAGATTTGCTTCAAGGCCAGTAGCATTATTTCGGACTTGAAAAGGAAAATGACTCTCGAACCACTGCCTTACAAAACCTTAATTAACAGGGGATGAAGCATCCATCATTGATATAAAGTTATATTCCACAAGGAGAAGGCTATTTGCTATGGTGTACATGATCATGAATGATACACGAGAATACAACAGCATCAGTACAAGCATTTGGTTTAGTGAATGGGACCAATGGCAGAGATTCTAATGAAGGTTGGAGAAGGGCCGCTGAGGTCTCAGCTTGGGTGATGAAATTGGTATTGAAGCTAATCAAGGAACAAAGGATTTCCCATTTTGAGAGTTGATTAGACCTGGTTGGCTGATTGGCGCGGCTGTAACTTGACCAAATATATTCCCTACTTGCTGGGGCCAAAAAAAAGTAGGAGTAGACTGTACCCCAGCATACCTTCCTTCCTGCGTCCAACGTGGAGTAGGCATCGCTGGTAACCCAGCATTTGTGTTTGGAAGGCTGTTAAGAAGACTGGGCGGAGTAATTACATTGTTTGGGCTCACAGTAGAAGGTTCTTGCGCTGTTTTTCTCCGTTCTGCTCTCCTTTTCCTCTTTCTTGTGGCGCGTAAAGTTTGGGCTCTGGTCTTACTTTTAAATCCCTTAGGCCTTCTTATAAATTTGGTCTTTGGACGAATAATGGGGTCAAGTCCAAACAAGAGTTCCCTCAGTTCAGATTTCTGTAAACGGCCGTCTTTGAATCTGGCAAGGTGGTTTAGCGAATTGTTTATGCAGTCATATATCCGGTCCAATTGCTCCCTATTTACAGCTCTTGCGACATTTTCAGACCTTGTTATGAAGTCTTCAACCTGTGTTAAATGGACCAGTAAGATTTGCATGCATCGGAGAACCTTAAACATTGTGATTCAGCAATATAGAAAGAACAAACTATACTTACACTTAAGTACCCAAATTCGTTGCCCCACACTTTTAATATCCATGTTCCGAAAAATGTGCTCGCACAGAGGCCCTTTGACCAATATTGTTTCACAGAAGCAAGCTGTGAGCCAAGTTATACAAGAGTATATTTAGGATGACATACCAGCACCTACTACGCAGCGAACTTGGTGTGGGTGCTTGGTTATTCATGGCCATTTATTAAGAAGCTGCAATGTTACGGAGCGAAAACTGTGTAGCCATCATTTTACCTTAACCAAGAGGCTAATAAAGAGATCCGCTGTGCTTTCTGAGTTATTTTTTCCGTAGTCCACACATTTACGAGCAATCTCCATGACAGCTTCAGGATCAGTTCCATCTGAGGCACAAAAATTGAATTTTGAAATATCATGATATAACAGTCAAAGTGAAAAGTGAAATTTTATGGAGGGGATTAACCTTGTGGTTATATTTCAATTTGAGAACAAAAAAGGCATTGTAGATGGAAAGACTACAAGAGGTGTCAGTAGTTTAAAGTTAATTTCTACAGAAATCTAGACAGTGAGTGATCAATGTGAAGATAAAGACCGAGCACAATTCACTGTAGCAGAAAATACTACTAGATTAGTTTAATCTGCAAAGTATTTTCACTGGTGATGGAATGGGTTGATGTGAAATTCCTAAAGCTATCAATTAAGCTAGTTTTTCAATTCATTTTTAACATTAAATATCATAGTCATAAAAACCAAGGATAAAAAATGGAACAACCACGTTCCATTTTACAGAGTAAACTGAAATACGGGTAAAAATTGTCAAACATAATCGCCTCAGAGGACATTAGACTAGAAGAAACGGATAGAAATGTAATGTATGAAGGCATGTGAAGAAAACTTAAGAAAAGAAATAGAGAATGAATATTTCATGTTAAAAATGAATAAGAGAGAAGTGTGAATGAATATAAAGAAGAAGAAAAAAGAGATAGAGAATGAATATAAAAACACGAGAGAAGAAAAATACGCAGGGTGATTACTACAACAGATTGCTAGTGGTGATAATCATATGGGTTTATCATGAGATATACCAAATGCTGAAGCGTGAATAGCTATGAAGTATTCCAAAGAAAACATGGTTATAAAGAAGACGTAACATTGTATACTAACCTTTAAATATTGCAGAAAATGGAGGCAAAATCGGAGGTTCACGAGTCTGCATAAATAATTTTAAAAGCACATATGTGATTTCATTAGTACAGAGACATGAGTCAACACAAATAATAACAAAAATCGGCTGCAAAAGCTAGCATGGCAAGCCAACAAACAAAACTAGCGCTTGGATATATCATATATCATAACTTCTTCAATATATATCCCAGGGTATTCAGTCCAAAAAATATGAACTTCATCAATATGGAATACTTGCTTAACTAATTTTGTACACATTTGAAACAGCTTGAGCGACCACTCAAAGCTTAGGGCGTGATTCACACAGAGTAAAGTTAGAGCAAGGCCCGTGACCACTTTGCCAACGCGAAAGTCAAATTATCTTTCTGATCATCGTCTTATACTAGTGCAACATGTGCTTCTCTAGCTACAATCCATTCAACAAATCGTGGCACATGTAAGTTAATGTCAGTGTTTTAACTCCAACAATAGTCATACCTGCAAATGAAAAGCAACAAGCGATATTATGGATAGCGAATTCAATGTCTTGGTCTTTGCGCTGTTTATTTGATGTGCCTTGGCCCAAGCTTTCATCTGCAGCAAAACTAAAATCAAATAGTATGAAACAACAAAATGTTGAAATCCCTACCTATATATATGAGGACAATCACACAGTGCAATAGTTTTATACAAGCACAATCCGTAATGACTGTAATACTGACTTTGACCAAGTATATCATGACAATGCCTAAAGTTATATAAGCACAATAATTGACATCTTCGACAGTGGCGTTAACATTTATTTGGTAACCATTGTAAGTGATGGTAAATAATCATGATTTTGGTTGAAGCTTAAGAACCCAAAAAATCAGTCAGCTCTACAGCATCATTCACATGAATAGACCCCCATTTCAGAGATGTGACTATTTGCTAATACTGATCTGCACACTCCTATAAATAGGTTCTCCTAAATTCTACAATTACTCAGCCCTGTGTCTGTTTATGCAAAATTTATGATCAGTCTTCATCTGTCAAATAAATAATTTACTAAGACAGCAATAAATACTAAGACGTAAAATTTTAACGAGAAAAAAGGTATTTCAAAGACCAAGAGTAAATGAATTCGACTTTACTACTTCGGACCTATTGATTCACTGACTGTGAAAATCATATATACCATAAAACTTAGCCGCTGGAACCGCAAATCAATGCCGCAAATGATTTTTATAATCCTGGACTTTTTAATCCCATCCATATTTTCAATGGATATATCGCATTCACTTCCGCTATCACAATGGACAGCTTTTATGATTGGAACTCGTGCACCCAATACCCGCTTAAGGTCGCGAAAAAATCCCCTACCTGCATCATGTGGACAAAAAAAGTATCAGTAGCTAACTACAAAGAACAACAAGGTCAAGTGCTTAAACACTAATGAGCGATACTGATTTTCGACTTTATATCAGCATACAACCCATACTTCCATACATCATGTTGTTATTGACTTCGACCATCTAACTTATGGGATGCATGGCAGAAAACAGATGAAGCAGCAATTCCTTCTAATTATTCCTATGAAAGAAAACCTAAGCTTAGTCTTTTAGAGTGCCAGCGACAAAAAAAGCTACTAGAGATTTTTATATAAGCAATTGCATAGGGTGGACGACGGTGATTTGGCAGATGTTGAGAACTTAGGTGGCTATTATCACTATTAGTCATGTAATATCGGGCATTCCATGGAAGTTCTTTGCATTGATAAAACATCCTTGCCATGTCTAGAGTCCAGACCACATCCTACATGAAAGCTGGATTTGTTTTTACACCTCACATAGTAAAAGTGAGGCCGCGATGAAAACTAACTCTTGTTTAGCCAATTTGCCCCTTTTTAAAGCTTACCCAAACTAGACCAACAACTATCGAAAATTCCAATTCCATATCATTAACAATATACTACCAAAAGGGTACCAAAGCAAAGAATGTTTAATTTTGAACTTCCAAAAATTACTTTGAAGAAGACGAAACTTCTCTGCTAACTTTATAAGTGCTTTAACCATCATATCCCGTGAAACTCGAGCTTGAGTAGCTGTGAGGTTAACAGATAAATCGAGATCACTGTCTGCGGTAAATATATCCATCACAAACGATCCATACTCCTCGACTGTTGGGTATTCGGAATTTCCTGGAATAATTGAACATTTATATCAAAAACCAAGTACTCCATATGGCGTTAAGGTTCAGACATGTTGAAAGGGTTTTCCCTTGGAGCTAAAACAACTTTGCTGTATATAGCACAATGGAAAGGATGAACCAAAAACAAGAACATATATATATAGGGGGCGGTTCCACTGAGAATCGCAAATCATGTGAGAATTGAGAGCTCAAGGCAAAAATGGCGTTTTGTGTCTTGTGTCTTGTGTTTTGTGGACGTGTTTTGTGTCTTGTGTGTTGACACCATTTTTGCCTTGAGTTCTCAGTTCTCACATGATTTGCGGTTCTCAACCGAACCTCCATCTATATATATATATATATATATATATATATATATATATAGGGGAGGGATCCGTTGAGAACCTCTTTATATTGAGAACCTTGTGAACCAATCATATTCACCGATTTGTTTCCAAATTAGACACAAATAAAAACAACAGGATTAATGAATGTGAGACATAATTAATTTTCATTTGATATAATGAAGTTAGAGGTGCTTTTGATATTTATGTAGTGCCAATTAAGAAAATTTTAGTTTTTTTGTAATCGCGCTTAAATATTTGATTGACGGATTTTGTCTCCTTCATTTTTGGATTTTGTTTTCTTGATTTCTGGATTTATATTTTCTGAGTTATAACTTTCTCAATTTTTTTTTAGTTTTTTTTCTAGTGAACATTTTTTTTGATTTTGTACAAACATTTTTTTATTTTGGTAGTGAACATCAATAGTGAACATGTTCAATATCGAAGCTCCGATCGTTCTGTACATTGCAAACATATGTTCACTGTCAGAAAAAATTATCCAAAAAATACCAAAATTTTAATAATATAAAAATTCACTATTCAAAATTTTACAGTAACAGTGAACATAGTGGATTACGGAGAATCAAATAATTTATAAATGGTGAACATATGATGGAGTGATTTGCGAATAAAAATTATGTATATAATCAAAGAGGAAAGAGAGAAAATTAAATATATGATGGAGTGATTTGCTCCTAATTAATCAGGTGAGATTTACGTAAGCTATGTTACTAAATAAAATCTAATAAAGCATAATAAATAAAGTCAAAAAATTATCGTAATCAATACACGGTCGTTTTGGGAACAAAAATATTGGTCCACGTTTGTACACAAGGTTTTCAACTTAAGGAGGTTCTCAACTGATCTACCCTCTCTCTATATGTATATATTTGTATATGTTGATACAGTAATATTTTTTATAAAAAACAATAGACACCAGTTTGAGATTGAAAGCCGATACATGCTCTGAGTGAGACAAGACAGTCAAGTTCACTACTTGCATCAACTGTATAAAAAACCAGTTAAACTATTACTAACAACTGAGAATCTTTTCATGGGATCCAGAAACACAAATCATCTTCCATAATGCACACATTTACCATTATAAGTCTTTCACATCCCTAAAACATTTTTGGATGGCTTTGGGCGGAATATGAAAACTGCACGTAACACATTTATTCTTATATGATAAACTAAGAAATTGAAGGATATATATGGGACTGCTATGACTCGTTATGCGTTAATAAGTAACTGATTTGTCATCACGGTTGTTGTAAAGCAAAAATTGAAGGAAAAAAATCATAATGCAAACTAGATAACACTTGACATGATAGTCTTACAAGAAAAGAGCAGTGATAATTTCATAGCTTGGCATTTCATTTTACCATAAAACTTCAGTATACTGTATAGTTAGCGGTGTTGGAATTTTGATTCAGCCATGGTACAGATTTCTGCAACCCACAAACTCGAAACTTGTTCTTTAATAAAACCATCTATTTGCTACCAGTTAGTTTCCTCATCAAATCCAATCCAGAATCATATAACAGATGAGGTCGTTCTGGTCTTGATAAAAATGAAAAGGCACGGAAAGGAGAATACCATATAATTCCTTGGAAATATCAGTTATGAGACCGATCAGTTGAAGCCGATCCTCGTAGTCGTTGGGCTTTGGCTGACGAGATGAATAAACATCATGGAGCAGTCCCTCAATTTCTGATAGACATTCGGGGGTAAATTGGTTTTCCAGAGAAAGTCTGAGCTCACACCTCTTTGCTATCTTCTGTAAAACTGGCATTTGAGAGATTACAGATCAAAATATTGAAATTACCCACTAGCAGAAACACCAAGAAAAAGGAAGTTACAGGTTGTGATCCTTCACATGCGAAAGAAATGAAAAAAAAAAAAACACAATGATTTCCAACTGTCACCTGTGTCGCGGACAGTCATGCTACTGTTCACTCTGTTGAAGACGAGCTGACAATCAGACTACACAATCTCGAAACGAACGACTAACCTAAGAAATGGCGAATTTTACGGTGGAGACAAATCAAATGCAAATTTAGATGCACAACGAAACCCTCGAAGACCAGACTTCCAAATCGAAGACAAGGTAGCCGACACGACAGACTCTGCGTTGACCTCTATTCGATTCGACTCGATTCGATTCGCGTTTCCTGCTTAAAAAAATTTACTATTTACTCTCGCACTTTTGAAATTAGAATTTTTATATAATAATCAAATTTATAATTTAGATCTATACATATAATTTTATAAAAAATATTTTATTAAAATTATTTCATTTAATTATTGATATTTTAAATGAAATAATAAAAAAATTCATACCACCACACTTTTCAAAAATTTGAATGAAACTATCATTTTATCCATTCACAAATTTAGAACATTCGGCTTTTGTATATTTATTTATTATTCAATTTCACTCACGTTAACATTTATGTAACTGCAAACCAGCTCCACCCTTCTAAATCAAAACATCATTTTGATTATTATTTTAGTTCATAAAGGATCATAAATATAAACTAATAAATCAAACTCAAGTGAACTAAATAAATATATATTTCCTCTCCACATCATTGCGACACTGCATAACCATGAAGAAACAGTAAACAATCGCAAATCTTTCTATTCAATATTAAACATCCACTCTCCTCAACAAAATACATTTTTTCATGGTAACACATTCATGACAATAAATTGATTTCGACTTGAGTTACTCCTATTACACCTAACCTTGTTCGCCCCAAGGCTTGGCCTTGACTGTGGACAGGACGGGCGACGGTCCATGGCCCTCCACCGGCCAGGACCCAACTCATTGCAAGTCTATTCAGAATTAATCAACAAAATTTAAATTTTTTTTGAGCGAAGACTTGAACCTTCTCTCATTTGGTTCATTGACTCGTACATCTACCATTTAAGCTTACAAGCAACTACATATAAAAACATAAAATCGTGATACATATTCAATGCAGTTGCATATTTCAAATTTCTTGAACAATATTAATATTATATTTTCACAAAAGTAATCACTCTATTGTTATTTACATAATATAATGAAATTAATTAATAACAAATAGTTCTTCGTAAATATTTATACTTCATTGACATTCTTTTTTTTTAATTCGAGTTGAGAGCCCTCAAAATGATAGCTACATGTCATTTAGAGCTAAAATTTAACTTGAGATAGAAAGCGTTTCATTGATGACTTTAAGCATGTTGTTTACATTGGTTTGTTTGAATCATTTAAAAAATGAAATGACAAGAAAAATTATTCTTAAGTGAGTTCATACAAAAAAATTCAAAAAACTCATTATCTTAATATAACACATCATATTTATCTTTTAAGTGTTTATACTTAATATATTTGAGTTGTTTCCGAGTAATTATGAGTAAATTATAGTTGATTTTATCTCTTGTAGGTTAAATACTAAGAATATTGAATCTGGAAGAGAAAAAAGATGAAAGCAGTGCAAACTGGACTAAAATCAGATAAAAAACCAATTTCAGGCGTCAAATTGTCAAAAAAGAAGTTTCAGGGGCTAAACTGTAAATATGCAGAACCAGAACTCGACCCTGGCCGTGTTCCATGGAGGCGCGCGACCCGAATTGAGTTTCCTTCGCAAGAACTCAACCCAGGTCGAATTTACATGTGTTGGGCACAAAGCAGATTCGAATTTTGACATTCCTGAATCCTTTTGGCGATAATATTCTTTCTAAAAATTATTCAAATTACAAATTGACATCTCAGCTATAAATAAGAGACCCGGGCTCAAACCCCAATAAGTCTGACACTACACTACATCTTCCTGCTAGAAGGGCCAGAGAGTCGAATTTCGTTCAGAGTTGAAACTTAAAGAGACTAAGTTTTCCTCTACCATTCTTGTTTTAATTTCATAATTATTTTATGATTGTTATTTCGATTATGCGTAGTGAGTATTCGTCTCTGTCCTAGGGTCCTACGGATCCTAGGTTGTATGCAAACTTGACTTTTCATATTTATTAGTTAAGAATATTTTTCATCCATGTTTCTAGTGCTTATTTGAATTTTAATACATATCTTCATGATTTTAGGGACGTCTTTATATTGTCATGCATAGCGCTTCAGATTTTAAATATGCATGCTACAATAACACAGTTTAGGATTAAATCTATTACCCTCTAGGCTAAGATATTTCATCCCATGAAGATCAGAATAGGGATGGGTTAGATATTTTACTTAGTGTAGTCAATGGTCTTATTCAACCAAAGACTAGAATCGGGAGCTTGCCTAGAAATATTGAGTAGTTTATTTATCCTGCTGCTATCACCTTTTGACTAGTATTTGTGAGCTACGAAGATCAGAATCGGGAAACAACACTATACAAAATCAATTGTAGTTAATAATTTAATAGGTAGGAACACCCAGAAGTCAGACTTTCACGTAGATTATTGAGTGGTATATTGTATTATTGAAATTACATGATTTGAATGATTAATTTGCGTCTGAATTACATGATTAGTTTTGCATGCAACCTAGGTGAAGCAAATCTTAGGATGCTTATCTTTTCTGTTCTATTCTATCTATGTGTCATTGCTTTCAATTTTAGTTATTAATTAATTAGTTCACAACAACTTCCAATCAATTCGTCTAGAGTCGAATAGATATAAATTAGGTTACTAGCCCCCAGCAAGCCTTGTGCTCATGTTGGTTCGACTCGGTGCCTACCAATTTTAGTTGACTGCAGTGATCTCTAAAACATTAATTGACATCTATATAGGATCAAAAATACACATTGTCATTGCGCCATGAACTCCTTTACTGAAAGAGCTCATGCCTGGGTGGAAAGATACGCATGAGTGAGCAACATGTCATCCCTACAAAAACCCACCCCGCCCTAGGACAAATAAAAAACTAATGGACTGACGACAAACTAAACTATCAAGTCAGAACACCCAAAGATCTACTAAAGGACCATACTTTCTAGCCATGAAGCAAGCCTATAGAGACTCATTGTACCAAAAACTTCATGCTAGTTATGCGTGCAAGCTTTCCATCATGTGGAAGATTTTGTGAAGCCCACCTCCTCCGTCTAGATCGACTACCACACCTGATTCCAACTCACCCAAATGTACCGTCTCAAATTCTCGGAGTCCCACAAAAAGATGAACAATATTAAGTTAATGCAAGATAAGACCAACCAGGACACCAAAAGGGAAGCAAGGACATGCACATAAACAGTCATAATTACCTATATAATTAATGTGATTCGGCCTCCAAAAGAGATTACTTTGTTGATCAGATGACTCATCATACTCATTAAATCATAATGATATTGATCAAATATGCAATATATATATTTAGTCAACATTAAGTTATATGAGTTAATTAAAATTAGCTTCTATGTATTAAGTTCACAATTCATAATAATCATCCAACTGATTTTATAAGTAAATATTAACAATATTCATAAAAGAGTGTTGCATATTCGTTAGTTTTTTATTATATTCTTCAGGTTTTGTTACATGTTCATAAGTTTCACACATTTATACATTAGATGTGTGATCATAAATCACACAAGATGTTCATCTCATATATGCTACATATGGAACTAGATGACTGTATTAATTCATAATATTCACTAATATATACAAGTATATCTATAAGATATTCATAAAATACACCGAAATATTCATACTTTTATATCTTTATTCATTAAAGTTATATATTTATTCACCAACAAGTTAGTTATATTCATCATATTTGCTTCAATATTCACCTCTTGTATTCTTTTATTCATCAGATCACATTCTATGGTATATACTTTAATTGTCTAAATTAATATATTTGTTATTCTATTGCATATTTTCATTAGTTTACGACATAGTTATCAAAAACAGACCGGTTCGAACCTAGTACAGTATGTGTGCATGTCCGATCTTACACACCAAATTATTTTATCTAGTTGTTATATACGGTTGTACTTTAAATATATATTCTCAAATTACAATCATTATGTTAATCAGATCAGCGTCAAACCGGTCTAACCGACCGGTTGAACCGATAGACTGGGAATCATATGTATGACCGGCTTGATCTCCGATCTGGATTTTATAACTATGATTTAGTGATTATTGTCATCACATTAACTGAGATCTTAACTGGTTTAAATATTAAGTGTTGAAGTCCAACAAAGTTAAATTCGATGATAGCGTGGTTATGTTCATCATAAGCATTTACCATTTAACTGATAAATAACATGTTAATTCTAATATACATATCCTAAAAGGTAATTTATTAATTTGTCAATTTCATCATTGATTCATAACTTGCTATTTGAAATATGATCATTATTTATTTTTTTGCACAATGGGTGCTTGTATTAATAAGAAGAAGAATTTACAGACAAAGAATAGAATGGAACTGCTAAGATAAGCTAGCAAAACTACTAGGGAACTAGCATATATAAGCGTTGAAACAGATGAGAAAAAGAATGAGTTAAATTAGCAAATGGTCCAGGTGAATCTTGACTACCCATGAAGAATTGAATCGTGAAGTGTTGATAACTTTACTGCAGTTTAATTTAAGACTACTGTCCACTCTGACTAGTTGTAAGACTTGCTACCATTGATCATTGTCGCGTTCTAATGTCTTTCACTTATTTTTAGTCATTTTTCATTTCATAGAGTGCCTAATTCCATTACAAGTTGTAATTGTACACATTTAAAAGTTGAAAATGTGAATTCAGATGATTTATCTAATTTACCATGCAATATAAGTGCAAATGAATTCTCAACAAAAACAAAATTTGGGAGACTTGAATTCACTTGTCTTATAGTAAGCAAAGTTGAAGTTAAGTGATAACATTATTTTTTGGGTACATTACAAAAAGAATGTATGAACTACCACACTTTCTAAAATCGGGAATGTAACTACCAAAATTTTGTAATTATAAGGAAACGGTCGTTTAAGACTGTTCTAAAATTAATTAAATTATAATCCAACCCCGACAAATTTTAAAATAATTATAGTTTGATCTCCAATAACATAAACAAACACAATATAATTAAAAATATATAAATAAAAAATATTTTTATACTAACCCAAACCGACATCTCAAATAAAAATGACACTTTGTGATTTTTTTAATTTATTGTATTATTTCATGTTATTAAAGATACAATTATATTTTTTTCTCAAATTTATTTGATTAAATTTTAATTTAATCAATTATAGAACAAATTCAAATAATTTTATACTTAGAATTACAAAATTTGATAATTACACTTACAATTTCAAAAAATGTAATAATTCATATCCATTTTTTATAATTTTCCCTAATTTCTAAAAAGAATAGAGCACCAGTATCTTGAAATGGCCACGGAAAAAAATCTGTAAAATTGGAATTTCACATACAAAATGAGAACACAAAAAATGGCCCCCGTATTATGCTACTAAAAGCTGTCGTGAAAATGTAAGCAATCTCTTGATTCCAAAGACTGGCAGTTTGGAGTACAAAAGAAAGCCAAAATACACTAGCCCAATGCAAAATAAAAAGACCCTTCAACAAGTCATAACTAGACCAAATACAGTAGCTGCAACCCCCAAGCACTCATTTGTCATTTGGCAAGCAACCAAACTCACTATGCAGTCTTTTCCTCGGCAGCAGCTTCGAAGGTCTCTCCAGAAACAAGGTCAGGAACGTCATCATCATCTTCTTCTTCCTGTGGAGCAGCTGACCCAGGGGCTTGTTGCTTCTGGAACTGTTCTGCTAGTTTCCTCAAGTTATCCAAGTTGTCAGGACCTGTAAAATGAAAACAAAAAACAAAACAAAACATTTTATTTGCCTTCAAATGAGATCTAGACTGATTTCCATAGTCCTCCTCAAAAGATATCAGAAAATTAATAAGATGGCACCAACCTAACTGGTTGATGATTCCAGGAAGGATATCTTGCAACTCTGTAGAACAGACAACTTTATGTGAGTTCGAAATGCATTTCACAACCAGTAAATAAAGGATAAGGACACAAATGCAGCAGAGAATTACATCAATTATATTGTCCAATGACAAGAAATTCGACACAGATACAATTGCGAAAACAATAATTAGTCAGCAAATTAAAAACTTAGGTCGCCAATTGCATAGTAACCATCCATTTGCCAAATACAGGACATGGAAGCAACCCCGCAACAGCTTAATTTTTGTTTTTATGAATGAATAACAAATGATGCTAAGAGGAGAAATGTAATTACTCTTCGTCTGCGGAGATCCACTGACAACCCAAGTATTTGCAGCAATAGAAGCTTGAACTGTAACAGCGCATACGAGAGATGTAAGTCGCATCCGTAATAAATCAAGTGCATAGTTAAATCACTTAAAGAGAGAGCAGTTAACATTATATGCACCTTTTGGGTTGATGAACTGGATGACTACGTCATCCTTAAAGATGTTCACTTCTTCAATGGCAGGAATTGAATTGACCCCTATCCTTTTCAAGGTGCTCTGAAGTCTTTTGTCGTCTGTTGTGGTTGTCTTGTGGATGGCTTTCTTCTTTCTGAAATTAAAACATACCTTCAGATAACCATGCTGTCCATCAATATATTAACACATCAATATTGAATACAATCATACAGCAGCAGAAGTGTTACTTTACAGATGAGACAGGGACTGCATTATAATGATATACACACAATATAAGGGCAGAGAAAAAATCTGAGTGTGCTCCGTACCTTCTTACGCTACCCTTGCCACCAGTACGAACTGCACCGGCCATCTTCATGAGTTTTTCTCTATCCATGTTGCTGAGGAAAAAAAGAAACAAATAAATAAGACACATCAAAACCCAAACTACCCAAGATAATAAAAAGTCATATCTAGTTACCCTTACTGTATCTAAGAGACAAAAGACTACGAAGTCAGGTAATATAATTACTAAAACTCCTGCCCGGCATTAGTATGCCCATCTGATTAATCTGGTGAGATGAGAAATGCCACTGTCAGCGGGGTTCCAAATAGCAGTAATATCCAGAAATCAACTAAAATCGTCTATAAATTAACCAGATCAGCTATGACCCACTAAATGTCAAGCATCTACCAGTGAATTGAATACACCTGGCAAGACCCCCAAATCAAACTTAGCATTCAAGTAGACGCAAACATAATTGACAACTGTAGAATAAAAATGGCTCCGAGACAAACTATTACCCCCATCCCATCGCCCACAAATCAGACCACCTATGATTCACAGTTGATTTTTTTTTTTTTTGAAAAAAAACAATCAATTCAAAAGTCCGAATCATCAATATAACTAATTAATAAACTGAAGCAAACAATTGTGCACGGGGTGTTTCGACAAATAAGTTCACGGCTGCCCACATACGCAATCAGAAACTAATGATATGGCCAGCAATCGCCTCCAAACACTGACAGAAACCCAAAATGAGATTCGAAACTTCGAAAATCGACGTCGATTGAGATACAAAAAAATGAGGTTGCGACGTTACCTGGGTTAGGGTTCTAAGGGTAGCGGCGCGGAGAGTGTAAAGAAATGAGGGTGAGATGGGACTCGAAATTCTCGTATGATAAATATATACTTATACCTCTCTACCTTTTTCCGTCCTAGTTTATATTCTTATTAATTCCCGACTTTTGGATATAATTTGTAAGGATGTATAAGTTATGTATCCTTGCGGTTGAAATAATGTATTTTTAAATTATTTTATGAGATTTAGAATTTCTAAGTGTTAAAATTTTTATTGTTTTAAAGATTTAAAGATTTTTTGGTTTCAAATTTTTATATTTTTAGTTTTTTTTTATGTTTCCAAACACATTCAAAACGGCGTCGTTTCACAATTCTGAAACTCTCAATCCTAAAATCCTAAAAATACTAAAAAATAAACCCTAAAACTCCCATAAAATTCTAGAAACCCTAAAATATTAAAAACTTTGAATCATAAAATCTTGAAACTCCTAAACATCATTCAAAATGAAGTTATTTTAAACACTCGGGTAAATATATTATATACCTGAAGAGGTGTATCCGTTCCCCCCATTATTTAATTACTATTTTTTTACATATTAAAGTGACTTAACTCGTTAAAGAAAATGTCAATTGTGGCTCTCAATTGCCATCAAAAGTTTAATCATGCTCGGTTAAATTCTTTTAAAAGGTATGGAATAAAAAATTTTAAACTTTTAATTGCACTTCTAAATGATTATAACTGGCAAATTAAATTTGTTGTCATCTATCTATCTTCCCTACATTTTAGTTTACTCTTCCGTATCCAGTGGCGGATCCACCGGGGTGATGGGACAATCATACTCTCAAATTTCACCTAAAATATCTCTATTTATGGTAAATAAATTTACATTAATAATTTTGATTAAATTTTTAATTTTATCCCTAAATTTAACAAAAAATTTTGTTATAATTTTTTCATCCTATAAAAAATCCTGAAAACGTCAGTGCCCATACCATCCTCCCACTAAATCCAACATGAAAAAGTGAAATCTCAGAAATGAGATCTTGTTGTAGTCAACAAGTCTATTTTATTTCTTTTTCCGATATAAATGTTGATAAGTTAATAATTGAATTTGTTCCAATCTAACCGTGCATTAAGTTAAGGATGACACAACATAGATGTGTTGGTAATAAACCTAATTCACCATCAATTTGTACTTATTATATTTAGTATTTTCGGCTACTCTTGTGTTTGCTCTGTGAGTTTTCAATCGCTTGTGAGTTTCAATTTGTAGAAAATGCAATGAGTTTGATTTAAAAAACGAAATCAAAGAAGAATAAAGTGCTTGGAGATGCTGAGTTGGTTTCGTCGCCCAACTTCATGACTGCAGAAGACATCGAAACGGCAGAGTACAATAAAAAAACTACAAGACTTGATTCGGTTAATCGGTTAACCAAATCTGAAAATAAAATTAATCATTAACTGAACCGAATATATCAGTTAATCGAACTGAATTTCTCGATGAACCGAATTCGGTTAACCGCAGTTAATTTTTACGGTTAATTTTATTCGATTAACAGATTTTAATTGTATAGTGAACACCCCTAATTCATAGGATCCTAGAATAGGGAGACTACTCACTACGCATTATAATAATACAATCACAGTAATAATGAAAATAAAACTAGGAGGGTAGAAGAAAGCTTAGTCTCGTGATGCTTTAATTCTGAACGACAGAATCTCTGGGCTCCTGTGTGTGCGAAGATGTGAAGAATGAACCCTACACCTTATATTTATAACTGATGTCTGCCTTCTCTGGGCCTACCACGCGTCAACTCGACCTGGTTCGAGTTTCCAACACAAGGTGCACGATCCGGATCGAGCATCGACATTGAGCACGATCTGGTTTGAGCTTCTGCACGATCTGGGTCGAGCGCCGACATTGAAAATGACCTGGATCGTGCTTAAGTAGAGGGTGCACGAGTTGGATCGAGCGCCGACATAAGACACGACCTGTATAGTGCTTATTGTTGTGTAGCTCGACCTGGGTCGAGTTAATGTTCTTCATTTCTGCAGATTGACCTCTGCAGTTCCTTCGGTTGACAACTTGACCCTTCAGATTGGCTTTTTATCCGAATTTAGTCCAATTTGCACTGTTTTCATCTTTTTCTTCTTTCAAAGCCAGTATTCTTCATATTTAACCTGAAAGAGATAAAATCAGTTATAAATCACTCATAGTCACTCGGAAACGACTCAAATATACTAAGTATAAGTACTTAAAATAGGGTAAACTAATTGTCCCATCATATATCTATTGGAAGATCTGATAAAGATCGGACTTAGAAGGCTCATAGAAGAAAAAAAGCAAATTTCGAATATCGATTATGGAAACTTCCTGCCCACTGACCATGTTGGCTCTGCTATCATAAATCCATCGAGATTTAGATTATGACTCTTCTTAAAAAACTATTGATAATTTCTGATCTGTCGATAGCCTTTCAAATTGCTAAAATCGAACATCTGGCGTGAAATTTACGCCCTTCGAAAATTGAGAAGATTCTACTGTCTCAATTATGGAACAATGCGCGTCACGACAAGTTTCATTAAAGTCCTGCTCATGAGTGCCGAGCGTGCGGCCAATAATGACGACAACTTCTTTCTTCCTCTCTGAATGTGACATGTGTTCTGTCTTTGCCACGTCACCATGTGCGCAGCTGAGAAGCCCAGCTTGCAGCTCTACGCTTGACAGAATACAATATTTTGTCCTCTTTTCTGATCTTGTCTGTCTTTTATTCTAAACTGCATTTTAGCACGTTTTTGTATTAACATCTAAAATTAGTCTGAAATATAAAAAATAGCTAAAATTCATTAAATTATACTAAAAAACTGTCAGTAATTAGATGAGTTAAATATATAACAGACCGAATAATTTAATTTTATCAGACACTGAACTAAATAGGATTCGCATGATTTTAGCTCCGTGCTTAAAAAAGACTTGTATCTCAATAGAGAATGAGAAACTAATGAAGTCTAAAACTAACTGAAGGAAAAAATAAAATAAAGTTTTAGTATTTTCTTATGAGTTCTTCTACAACACTGCACCAAATCATGTAGAATATGACATTCCTTCAAATTCAATAATCAAAATCCAAACCAACAAGAAGTAAATGGGATTAGGATTATTTGTACACCTCTTGAGCTTTATTTAGCAACTCACTGACCAGAGGATGATGTAAGCGTGATATGGCCTATGTGTGTTACTTAATCAGCTCTGGGCATGAAATTGAACCCAGGCCGCCTTCTGGCAACTGTCTTATGGTTTCTGTTTGCATGTGGAATAGTGATGTGGCAAATTTCTATGTTGGGATTTGACTTCCGAACTTCCAACAGAAAAATGAAAAACCATCTGGCAATAGGAGTTTGATATTGCAAACTTATTTTTCACAGACCCAATTTGGTTGTTGATTAATTTAGTTGCGTGAGCTGTATGGAAATACTCGGGGTTGTGTTTCCATTTGCATAGCCTTTTTTAAGGAAGAAATGGACATGACTTCCCACGGCAGCTGTAATTGACATAAGACTGAACCGTTGCACAAAAACCACAATAGCCCCAGTCAAACTACTACTACACAGTTACTACAAACTCAGCAGGAGCTGAAAGGGCGTGAGCTGGGGAAGTGCTTATGATGTTGATGATGGTGGTGAGGATAATGATGATGATGCTTGCTTTCCCTCTCGATTTGCCAGCGTAGATGCACGAAGTCATCAACGGAGCAGGGCAGCTTCAAGGGGCCAGCAGTATGGTACCCATACACCTCCTGAGCTCTCTCAAGCAATTTATTGAACAGAGGATGGTAGAGGTAGGAGATGGGTATGACAAAGCGTTGGAAGCCGCCATCTTCATCCTCGGATCCCACCCGGACGGCCACACATCCCTTCTTCACCTGCTTGCTCATCTGCTTCGTCTTCCTTAATCCTACGCTCCTCCCTGGACTAATAATAAAACGGATTGATGTATGTTGGGAGTCTCAACCTGCTTGTGAGTTGTGCAAGTAAATTGGTAAGAGCATGTATATATAGATAGATGAAGGCGACACGGTGGGCATAGTAATAGCAGTACAAATAGGAGAAATCAGTCCACATGTGTATAGAAGAGACTGGTGGCAATTTGACGAACATCAGACGCGTTGAAAATCAAAAAAAAAATTATGAATCAATCATTAAATGTCACATGTCACTTTAACCTCCCTAAAGTGTCATAGTCCACATATCCATTCAAAAATTTCTCTGATAATAATGGGGTTGGGGTGTTGATTCGATTTGCTATTATGAGTAATCCAGTAATTGGTTCTTGTATTACACAGAAAAGAAAATGATGGATATCTTTGTCATTACATATAATCAAAAGAGACCATCTGCAATAATATCTTTGAAATTTGTGATGCCTTTGTACATGTCCGTAAGGGTAGACTTTTTCACTGTAGCCATCGAATTATATACATAATGCAAGTGTATGTATTACTTTGTGTTTATATATTTGTATATTGTTGGAGTTACGTACTATTTTTATCAATAAAAAAGCACCACACATTTCGTCAAAAAATTTAAATTATATGTGGTGATTTATCATTAGTTTGAAATTTTTTTTTATATTTCTACACCACATGATGATTCACGGTCCAACCAAAAATTATTCGTACTTCTAATATATGTGTATGTGGGGGGTTATACTGAGAACCGCAAATCATGTGAGAACTGAGAACTCAAGGCAAAAATGACATTTTGTGTCTTGTGTATTGTGTTTTGTGGACACATTTTGTGTCTTGCGTGTTGACACCATTTTTATCTTGAGTTTCACTTCTCACATAATTTGTGATTCTCAATTAAACCTCGTGTATATCTTATACTTGTTTATCGAGGTAGTGTACCAGTTGATACGGAATCCTAATAATGCGTGGGACGGAGTGACTTTTGTGTAGCCGTGTTTGCTTTGCCCTTTGAGCGTGCTGTCTTGTCCCTTTGCCTTCCGGACTGAAAATATATATTTATTATTATTTATGCCCCCACATTTTACAACTCGCTAAACTTTACTCAAATTTACAACATACTTTTTCATTCTTTTATACATGTCGTTTAACATTAATTTAAATAGATTAAAGTGGAGTAATATTAACGGTTAAACAAATCTAATAAATAGGTGGTTAGTATATTTTAAACAAAATTCATGCAAAAAGTAAAATTGATAGATTATTACTGGTGAGAGATGAATTTTTCATTAATTATGTAAAGAAGTGATTAATGTTTGACATTTTAATGTAGTTGTTGATAATAAATACGCATTGAAAATTGCTAAATGACAAATAAAAATAGATAAAAAAAATCAATTAAGTGACATGTAAAAGAGAACAGATGAAGCAGAATTGTTTCAATTTTTCATTAGAACAATTTTCGACACTCACCATCTTTCAATTCAAAAGGATCGGATTCGAATTTGTTTGGGTTATATATAACATGTCTATCACATGTTGATAAAACGGAGAGACGTATCATTTACTTGGTGCACATGAAGTTCTTCATTTTCGAGGATTTGTCTAGTAATACGAATCTTAGGTGAGAAAATTTTTCCTTTATGAGCAGTGAGTTTTCACTTTGCGAAAACGGGATATCAAATAACACATGTATATCTTGTGTCACAACAATAACGCCTTTTAAAATCCGATCATGGGTAGTTGAGTTGGTTGTGAGCCAGGTCATCAAGATTGACCTCACATTGGGTCTCGGGTTTGAATTCTGACTTACACCAACTTAACGCTTATCTTATGAAACACCCAAGAGGCTTGGCAGTCGGGCGTGTGTGTGGAGTCTCTCCCTGGAGTTTAAGCCGCCCCGAAAGGATACGATTCTCCGGGTTCCGAAAAAAAAAATAACGCCATTTAGAATTATATTATGATTTTAGTGATAAAATATTCATAATTGAATAATTTATTTATATTTTTTATGTAATACTATAATATCGTTAATGGTAGATTAGTCACGTCATTTTTATGGCACTTGTGATCTCCTGTACCACTATAAGGTCGTGATGAAAAAAAAAAAGTATTAGAGAATATAACTCTTCTACAAACAAAATCCTATTTGTTTTTTTTTTTCTTCACAGAATGTTTTGTCCACTGAAGTACTGTAAAGCGTAAAAGATTGGTTGAAGAATTTACTTGTTTTATTACTTTTTGACATTCTAGGATTTTTTATTGGGGAGCTAAAATTACAAATCTAAATTTGAGGGATAAAATTAAAAATCTAATCAAAATTATGAATATAATTTTTTTTTTACCATAGATAGAGATATTTTGGGTGAAATTGGGGAGCAACTGTCCCGTTGCCGAACTGCCACTGATTTTTGAAACAATCAAACTCAATAGAGAAAATTTGCTTTCTTTCTTTCTTTTTCAATTTTCACCCTTTCATTATAATTTTCTCAGCATCTCTTTCATCTAACCATCCAACAACCAACAAAACCATGACACAACATTCAGTTATTATTTGTTTTAGTTAAATATATTTATTCTGATACTCAATAAAAAATTATTTGTGTGAAACTTTCATTTGATTATAAGATTTATTTTATTTTAGAAAATTAATATACTGCATTCCAAAGAAATGGTATTTGTGTGAAACTAACTATGATTTGAATACTAGAAGTTTATTTAATAAAAAAAAGTAGTGTATTGCATTCAAAAAACTGGTATGAAAACCTTTACAATCCTTCCCCATAAGCCATCCAAATCAAGAATATTTTGTTGTAATAAGATATAAAGATTTGAATTGCTATGGTTTTATTGATTGTGTTTATCACTAAAATAATGAACATTTTCATGTAATGGTTCTCAATTCTCAAATCTCTTGGTGTACCATCAACAAAAATAGACATATAAAACAATACTAGCATGCCTGACCTCAATCACAATCTCTCAAACTGAATACTCTTCCCATTAAGATATATATGTCGTTTAAAGTAAAATTGAGTGGATCAATGGGAAATTAATATTAATTGTTAAACAAATTTATTAGGAAAGGTACCCGTCGACCCGACGAGTTTGGATCGGTTCGGTTCGAGAAAAATCAAAAGCCAAACCAAATTATTAGTCATTGGTTTTTTAAAATTTGAAACTGCAACCAAACCATTAACATTTCAAACCCGACCGAACCGATCCGTTTCAAACCGAATAACTTTTTAAAATTTGAAACCGAATCAAATCACTAACATTTCAAACCGAACCAAACCGACCGGTTTAAAATCAAACCAAACAGACCGGGAGCACGACAGACACTATAATGTTATTATAGTAGATTATTTTTAAAGTTGGTTCAGAATGTGAAATGAGTGATGTATATTGATGCAAATTAGCTTTTGTTATGAATTAATAAAATGAAATAATTAATGTTCAACTTTTGCTGTATAATTAATGGCTTCTTTAATTGATTCGTTCAATTCCCACAAAAGAGTACAGTATAAACCAATGAATATAGTGAAAATGTTGAGGAGTAATGGTTCAAAAAGTAGTAGCAGAAGCAGTAGCCAGTGGTGGCGTTGGAAGAAATCTTTGTCTCAATCAAATGGAATCCTGGCCAGAAAAGACCTAGAAATGATGGGCGTGGGCAAATGAGAAAGAGTGATCCAGAGGAAAAACAAATTATATTCTGATGAGGCTCCACAGCACAGGCTCTCAGGCTTCTCATTGGCCTCAAGATTGAAGTAAAATAACTATACTATAATAAACAATATTGTATTATATTATATTATCATCCCGCGCTTTATGCCCCTATATTATTATGCCTCCCCCCTACCGATAAACCTTATAATGGAGCATATGAACTTTTGTTGTGTGGCGCAAGTTGGATCAGCAGGTCCAGCCTCAATCTCAACAAAGTCAAACATTTTGTCTCTTCAACGTCGGTCCTCTCAATGTGGGGGAACGATTTATGTTCCTCACAATTTGCACTAATCGGTGTTGACCTTGCCCACACACATATCTCATCACGCGCATCCGGATCCAACTTCATTAGTCTAAGGGCATCTTTTAATTTTATTTGATTTCAATGTGGAGAATGGTTTATGCAGTTTTGATATGTCACCGATTCATATGTATGCTGCTATATGAAAGGAGACGACGCTTGCAACTCTAAAACATCGTTAAAGTTGAAAACTTTAGACACCTCTTTAAGATTATGAACAATATCTTATGTTAAAACGAGTACTTTAGACGGCGCTTTAAATTTATAAGTGTCGTTTATACAATTAGAGTTTTTACATAAATTAAGCCGGACTTTGTACGATGCTTAGAATTTATAAGTATTGTCGAAATTTATATTATATAAGTATTCAAATATTTTATGGTCGTTGCAGTTTACGCTAAACAAATAATCATATGCAGAGTTTGTTATTTTAATATAAAAAAATATATAAGGTGTAGTGATATATGAGCCTCATGTATAGAGACGTATGAAATGTTTATTCAATATGAGTGAAATGTTTATGAAAAAAAGAACTGTGGAGGTAATGATGTAGCATGACACAAATCTACTTTTCAAGTTTATTCAAGGCATCTCTACTGAAGCTTCGTAGCAAGCTTTGTGTCAGTTTTCGAATCACTCTAATTCAATGTGGAATGAAGTTGTTCGCCTTCTGACACAAGAACGTTTCGATTGCATAAAGCGGTTCGTGGAAAGACAATAGGCGTCGCTTTTGAAAAGCATCGTCTATTGTATAAAGAGACTTTAGACACTGCTTTTCAGTTAGAAGTGTTGCCTAGTGTTTATTACAGTTTTTTAATTAACTTGACCGGACCTTCTAGGGTGCTTAAAATCTAAAAACACAATCTAATGTGTTTATTGTATAAAGAGATTTTAGACAACGTTTTTTAGTTAGAAGGCTCATCTAATGTTTATTAGGATTTTTTAATAGACTAGGTTGGACTTTTTACAGTGCATAAAACTTAAAAACGTCGTCTAATGTTATCCTCAAATATTTTAAAAAATAATAGTTACAAGCAATATTTTATATGTACTAAAATAAAAATAATCTTTTTCATCAATAAATAATGAAATAATTTTAAAAAGTTGTAATATAACATATGGTGCCACTAGGGTGGCAACGGGTCGAGTTCGGGGCGGTTAGTGGTATTACCATACCCTATCCGTCTCGAGACATATCAAAACTGTATCCGCACCGTAACCGCTTGGGTATGTGAAAATCAAAATCATCCCCATCTCCATCGGATTTTCTTTTAACCACGGTTAACCATTTTACCAACAATCAATTTCATATATGAAAAATCAAAAGCATGGCCAAGGGCCACGAATGAGGTGAAGAGTCTTAACTCGCTTAATTTTTCTTTATAATAAGCTTTAAAAATACCTAAATTAGCCATCGAGTTTTTAGTGCATAACAAGCTCGTCCTGATTACCCAACTTACGGAAGAAATCTTTATCGAGGACCGTCACATCTTATTTAAGACCACGAGTAGTGCAATGTTAGTAATGAGTATTGCGTATTAATTTGTAACTGATCCATTGTTTTATCTTATTTAAGACCAAAGAGAAAATGAGTAGTTCATAAACCGAACATGGTCGACAATTGAAAGAAGTATTCATGAACTATGATCATTAAAACTAATTTTTTCTTAAACCTTTACTGGTCAAAAGCTTGAGATGTTACTCTATCCTTATTATTCACATCAAGAAAGGACTGTTTTACAACTTGATTTTTTTAAGTAAGGTTTCATATGAGCATATAGATGTGACGTCTCATTCATCGGATCTATTTCAAGAAGGCATTTGCAGTGTAAATATCTTGCTTTCTTTAAATCAAGAACTATAATCCTTTTAAAATAGTTTCAAATGATGCTCTTTTAGTGCACTATCTGAAGGAATTGATAGTGAATTCTTCATTAGTGAAGGTATGATATCCCCATCATTTATTATGATCTTCATAAAAATAAACAGAATGTACAATAAATTAAAAAATATATAAGTCTTTGCAAAAACATAAATTGTACACAAAATAGAAAAAGAAATCTTATCTTTGGGTAGATGAGAGACAACACTTTGCCTAAAGTTTTGCTTTCTGCTTATCGTGTCATCTAGGATTCGGATAAGAGAAACAAAAATTGTTGACATAAAAGTCAAACTTGATGGTTCGCCGCTTCAGTCAAGCCGTCACTGGATAAAAAAAATAGCTACTTTGTCACTTCACCAGATGATAAAATGAAATAAAACTCACCGTGTTACTTCATACATGACTGATTTGATGTTGTTTAGGGTTTCACTATGAGAATTCACTTCAACCGATAACATAATTAAAGAAAACATGTCACATAGCTTCAGACGGGGATTTTTTTTTTGGTTATTATTCAAGATTTTTTTGTTATAGACAAGAAAATGAGCAAGTGTAAATGAGAGAGAAAGTAATAGTTCAAGCCAAATATAATAAGCATAGTCTCATAAAGCTAGACAAATGAATCATAATACTATATTGTGATTAAAATTTGAGCATTTTATTTAATTTTATTTAATAATTATTAGAAAAATATGTATTATAGAATTAAATTTATTATTTAATTTAAAAAATTATATAATTATTACGGGAAGGTCGGATCGATTTACGGATGGTTAACCGAGATCGGGGCAGGGCGGATATGACAAATCTGTACTCTTAACCTATCCATTCAAATTTTTTCGGTTCGGCTACGATTTTAACCACGGGCGTGGTGAACTCGGATATATCCTTCTTGACCGGGGGCCGTTTCGGTTACGGATCAGTTTGGTTGAAATTGTCATTTTCAGATACACATGCATAATTATAAAAAATTTGTTTCAATATGAGTAAAAAATTTATGAAAATAAAATTTATTATAATAATGATATGACATAACACAAATCTCATATTTAAATTTATTTCAAAAATGCCCTTATTAAAATGAACTTATTCCGTCCTGGCCCCAGCATCTGGCTTTCTAGTCGAATCAGTCTCCAGTTCAGATGGAATTTTTGGTCACTCCCTCTGGCAGTTAATCGTTTCCGCTAATCCTCATCATCTATTTGCTCTCAATAACAAAAGAAAAAACCAATTATCTGATGAAATGAATGCGCGTCAGTCAACAAATCAGATTCCTAAAGCTAAGTTCCGTATTAATTAAATGGTTTCTGTATACTTTTTGTTAATCTAAAAAATGTGACAAGGAAGGTGGTTAAGTGGTAAAATGATTCGTTCATTGTCTACAAAATCTTAAATTTCAAATTCCACACTGATGTAATTAAGTACATGTGTATTTTTTTATGTTTATTCTATGTAATATAAAAAAAATAATCTAAAAAATTGTCACGTACTACTAGGCCCACTGTCACAACATTTATATATAAGGCCATCCACATTGAAGATTCATAGAAAGGTTTATGTCAGACTATAAATCTTACGTGGCAGGTTTGTGTTGATGTGGGAGCATAGTTTATGACCTTCTGACATGAAACAGCTTTGTGCAGACGAAACGGTTCATGAAGATCTCTTTAATCACGTTTGCAATAGAGAAACGTGATTAAAGATAGACATTTAATCACGTTTGTAACAAATAAACGTGATTAAAGGTATATCTTTAATCACATTTTTTTCTTTTTAAACGTGATTAAAGACACTATATTTATATATATTTATTTGAAAGTTACTGTTTACAAATTTAATGTTAAACTAGCCGTTTGAAAAAAATAAAAATTTAATGAAGTTACCGTTTACAAATAACGGTTACATTTCTATAATAAAAAATTAATAAAAAATTATTTAATCAACTATAAATACTCACTTTGTACACAAAATTTAACCAATGCATGACAATCCTTCTCAATCCTTCTGGTCTTTCTTAATTGTTTGATTGAAAATTTTATTTTTTAATTTTAAATTAATAAATATTAATCATAAATATGGTAAATAATCAAAATCTTACGTGAAATCAAATATTTAAATTTATATCATAGAAAAGGAGATATATGTAATATGACATGCGGATCCCGCATGCAAAGTTGAATGAAAATTTATTCAATGTGAGTGAAAAGTTTATAAAAAAATATTTATAACAGAAATAAGATGACATTACATAAATTCTACGTAGCATGACACAAATCTACTTTTCAATTAAGTTCAATGTGGATGCCCTAACCACTCCAAAGTCTAAAGTCCATTTGCAAGTTGAGATTTTTACTGTTTATTTTTATTTTGCTATACAGTGCAGCTGTACGCTTTCCATACCGTATTTGCTTTCCGGTAAAGGCAAAGGTGATTTCACAGTCAGATTCAGTACGGTGAGTACGATATGATACGATTTGATATCAAGTTGCTCATCTTAAATTCTCCACTCAACTCTAAACTTTAATTTGGGTATGACCACACATCGTTCTACTTTTACCAAACGTAACATATTTGTATGCCAGATAAAGAAAATTCAACTCATCGAGTCTCTTATTGGATGACTTCATGGTTTGGCTCCATCGTCGACAGCAACGTCTAAAGTAAATCCATTCCTGTCACAGCCTCGGATTCCAACTTCGAATAATATGAGATCGTAACTGGAAAGACGAATTTCAAACAGTTTTGGAGAAATGAAGAAGAAAGTAAGGTTGTGTTTGGTTTAGAGAAAATTTGGTTGAAATGAAGATTTAGGGAAATTTTTTTTGAAGGATTCCACTATATTTTATTTTTATTTGGTTTCATAAGAAAAATATTAAAAGAATATTAAAGAATTTATTTCATTTTTCATTATCATGCAAAGTTGTATGGAAAATATGGAGGAAAGTATTAACTCTTCATCACCTACATATATTATATAATATACAAAATAGTTTACTAAAATAAAAATTTGTATGAAAAATATTTAAATCAAGTATAAAATAAACTTTCATACATGACATAATATTATAAAATAATATATTAAAAATTTATATGACAACTATTTAAAATAAATATTCACTACACTTTCATACATGATATAACATTACAAAATAATATAATACATTAAAAATTAATACGAATAATATATACAATAAATATCATGTAATCTATTTCATTTTCTATTATTATGGAAAGTTTATGTAAAATATTAAGGAAATCAATATATCCATCTTTGTATCTTCAACCTCATCAGATACATTTAACTTGATTGGATATACTGAAATTGTGAAAAGAATCTTGTCGAATACATTGAACTTGATAGAATAAATTATTAGCTACTTCAGATAAATTCAACTTGATTGGAGTGTATTATATTTGTTGGTTTAGAGTAAGAATCACATTTTCCACCAATTTTTTTATTTAATTTCTTTTTTCCTCATATTTCCATCTAAACCAAATATTGAATTTTATCAAATTTCTCCAAAATTTTCATTCTACCTATTTTTTCTTAAACCAACACAGCCTAAGGGTATGTTGGTTTAAGAAAATTTTGGTGGAAGGAAAAATTTAAGGGAAAGTGTATTCCTCATGGAATCCGTCCTATTTTCCTTTGTTTTGTTAAGGGTGAAACTGGTGGGAAAATGCTACAACATTATTTATTTAAAACAGAAAAGTTTCCCTATTTCCATCTAATTTTCGTACAAACTTTCCTTCACGTTTTCTCATAAAATTTTCTTCTTATTTTCAACAAAATTTTCTTTTCCTCAAAATTTTCCTAAACCAAACACAGCCTGAGGGAAATAAATTTAGAAGAAATTTTGAATGAAATAAGATGGATTTCTTTGTCTGGTTGGGAAAATTAGGAAAAAGATAATTAGATAAAAAATATGAAGAAATTTTTTATTAAAAAACAAAGCGCATTTTGACACTTCAATCATAATTGTTTACTCTTAACCAAATAAAAAAATAAGATAAAATTCAGGACAAATTAACTTTTCCTACCATTTTCCTTTCCTCACTCATTTTTCATAAACCAGACACAACATAAAATAAAAATGATAGTGAATGCCTATAGATTCTATCTCATTTCCTCCTAGTTTGGTTGGGGATGAAAAATTATAAGAAAAGTATCAAAACCTTATTTGTTTTAATTAGAATTTTTCAAAATTTTCATTTAATTTTCACCTTCAACTTTTCTTAAATAAAACAAAATTTTTTATTTTATTTTCCTTCAAACTTGATAAGCTTAGGTTTGCAATGCACATGTACAAACCACTGTTTGTGATCATCTTCCATTTGGCCAACTAAAATGGCCTTTTGGCACATGCACATGAAAATGAACTTCAACTTTATTTAGCAACCACACAAACATATACTTCACATAACCTTCATAACAACAGTAAACTATCGACAAGTAGCATCTCATCACTAACGTTCGGCTTCTCCGACTTAAAGCTATATATGCAGCAGACCATAATATTCAGTTTTTTCAAAGTTTTGTTTAATTATTTAGGGAAAATTGTATGGAAAAAAAATTATAGCAAAAATAAAATCTATAGGGATTTCATATAATTTTTCTCTTATTTGATTTGAGGAGGAATCAAGGAAAGTATCAAAACACTATATAATTTAACCAAAAAATTTTCTAAATTTATTTCCCTTAGGCTGTGTTTGATTTAAGAAAAATTTGAGGGAAAGAAAAATTTAAGAGAAAATGAGAATGAATCCTTTGTTTGGTTTAGGAAAAATTGGGGTTACAAATTAAATGAAAAGTTAGATGAAAAATTTGAAGAAAGATTTGTTTAATTTAAAGAATGGTTTAGTATTTTCTACAAATATTTTCACTTCAAACCAAATAAGGTGAAAATAAGATGAATTTTAGGAGGAATTCATTTTCCTCATATTTTTCTTTTCCTCTAACTCTCCTCAAACCAAACAGCCTTAAACTTTCTCTAAACCAAACAAAGCCTAAGGCTGTGTTTGGTTTAGGGAAATTTTAGTGGAAAGGAAAATATGGAGGAAAATTGATAAAATTCATTGTTTGGTTTATATGAAAAATATGAGGGAAAGAAAATTACGTGGAAAGTTAGAAGAAAAGTTAATGTAAATTAAAAAGAGTTTTGAAACTTTCTTTCGAATTTTTCATTTTAAACCAAACAAAGAAAAATAAGATAAAATCCATAATAGATTTCACGTTCCATCAAATTTTCTTTTCCCTACAATTTTCTCTAAACCAAACACAACCTAAATGAATTATGATTTTAAAAAGCAGCGGCTAATGAATGCACATGAAAGTATATGTAGTGGGGGGAATAGGAAAGGCTCTAAATAGTTATTCCATAGATGGTGGGGGAGAGAAGAGAGGAGGGACATGTATATGTGTGTATGGGTGGCTGGAACAAAATGGTCGGTATGTATTCCAAATAAAGGAAGATATGTTGTGAAGGAGACTTGAGATATCATTTCAAAAGGCATTTATGTAATGGTGTGGTGGTCTCGTGCTACTAGTTGTCAACTAGGAGATGTGTTTTTGGCTGAGTGGGGAGGCATCTGGCTGATGTGTTTTTGACACGTTATACAATCATCATATTGATTATATCCATCTTGATTTTGGAACCCACGACTCGGGGAGAGACGTCTCAGTTCTACTATTACTTTTAGCTCTCTCGCCCTGTTTGGGTCAGTGGACAAAAAAAAAAAATCTAAAGGTCGGTTAAAGCATTTCTAGCGCAGCGAATCTTGATTGAGAAGTGAAGTGATTTTTCTCTCTTCGAAATGCCTTTTTTTGTTTGCTTTTGTTTAAAAATATTATAGTTTTGTTTCTGTATTGCCAAACTTTTAGGGTGTGTTTGGTATAGGAAAAATTTGGTGGAAAGGAAAATTTGATAGAAATTTGTAAAAATTCGGTGTTTGGTTTAGATGGAAAATAGGAGGGAACGAAAATTAAGTGAAAAATTGGATGAAAAATGTGTTTTTTACCTCTAACAAATCAGTCCATTCAAATTCAATGTATCTCAAACAAATAACAATTTGTTAATAAATTTAATGTTTGAAATGATGAAAGGTTAAATAATTTTTTCGACATATTTTCCCAAAACTTTCTATGATCATGGAAAATAATATGGATTCCTAACAATTTTTCTTGACATTTTTCTTTTGAAATAAAACAAGGGTAAAATTGGATGGAATTCTCCAAAAATTTCATTTCCTTTTCATTTTCCATCAAATTTTCCTTTTCACCAAAATTTCCATAAACCAAACACACCCTTACTAAACCATGGGTACTATTAGTATTTTTTATAAATTAAATCTCCATGTTGAAGGCGGTTTGCCAGCACTAGAAGAAAAATGACCCAAATTCTTGGGTGCATCGAGAGCATCAATCTAGATGGGTGTTTTTGCTTGAAAACGACTTTGTTTTGCGTTATTTTCATTAAAACACTCATTTTTATCTCAAATGAGTTGCTATGTTTATCAAATAAGTTGTTATGTTCATTAGATGAACTGCTATGTTCATCGAGCTTTTATGTTCATCAAATGATATGTTCGTCGGATGAGCTGTTATGCTCATCAGATGGCTGCTATATTCATCAGATGAGCTGTTATGTTCATCAGACGAGCTGCTATGTTCATCAGATGAGCTGGTATGTTCATTAGATGACATGTTTATCAGATGAGCTGTTATGTTCATAAGATGATATGTTCATCAGATGAGCTACTATGTTCATAAGATGATATGTTCATTAGATGAGCTACTATGTTCATCAGATTTAAAAAAAGTGGAATGTTTTCATGAAAACAAAGTAAAACGATGTCGTTTTCAAGTGAGAGCATCCATCTAGATGAGTGATCTCGGTCCACCCATGAGTCATTGGTAAAATGACCATAACTGATGGTCGCTTTCATTGATTTTACATAGATTTTCGTCAAAAAAAACATAAAATTAATGAATATGTTCGACAACTTGTTTGTCAGTTAAACCCTCATGGTCATGGATTATACTATCTTTTAACATTGTACAAAATGCATGAGCATATTAGATTATTAGAAACGAATACATTATATAACAATCTTAGAATAGTCTCCAATATAATTTTGCAGAAAAACTGTAAGCCTAATAGGGGTTAGAACCATTTATAAGGTAATAATGCAGTGATTTTAAGCTTTCAACAATTTGATTGGAAATCCCCAAAATAGTTTCTAGTCAAACTCAACGTTTTTGTGTACATAACTAGTAAGATAAGCAGGCTAGATATAAGCATACTTACCAACCAGGACTCCTTTATATCAATCAATTTTACAATTTCGAAAAAATATGTAAAATCCATTCGAAACAAATTCTCCTTCACAACAATCAATTCGTACTATGATAAAGAAATATCCTTTAATTGTAGAATTGCACTAAAAATATACCTGTATAGCTGACATTTTTTGCAAAGGAAGTCAAAGTCCATAGTATTTGGAACATCCTACGTATAAAATAATAATAGTATACCCCTGTAGACTTCATCTATAGACTTTAGCAGGAAAGTTGATATGAATTTATACTAACTGTTAAAGCTGTCATAAAATGTCTTCACAAACAATCTGAGGTACAAAAACATGTAAAATGCTTACTAACTTACAATTATACAACAAGAGAAATCAGCTTGCATGGAACTGCAACCATATATCAACATGGTAAAATCGCAACATGTTGCACTAGCATAATTTGATAAAATCATCTCCAACAAAACTCAATGAGGCAAATAGTTACAAAATATAATGAACAGAGGCCAACTTTCTCAAAGGGCATGTCTTCACTTCTATTATCCAGTATCACATATCCTCCATCCACCACACCACAAAAATTAAACTGTAAGAATATAACATCAACTTGCATTGTACTGAAAATCTGATGAAGAATAATTTTTACCAATGACATGCTTGAGGGGATTTTGGCATCTAAACAAACAATTTGTCAATTATAATCAACATATAACTGACAAATGATGAATCATCACAACAATTTGTCACATATATTAATAAATGTGACAAATTTGTTTTGATCATTTTTAATCTGTCAATTAAAGTCGTTTTTCTTATAGTGTAATGTGTAGCTCCAGGTGGTTATCTGGCTGACATGAAGCCAAACCGCGTATATCAAAGACGATTTTGAAGGAAAACCACTCTCAATACATACAGACCATTTTTCTTGTAGTGCAATTTGGTTTGATCATTTTTAATCTATCACTTAATTTGACATCATTTTGGTCCAAGGCAAACCGGGCTTACGGATGACGGTTTGTATGTATGTCAAATTTGTGCCACTTTTCTTTATTTCATTAACTATTATCCTCTTTTATTAATTTGACTTAGTTTATAATTTTGGGATATGTGGGTGTCTAGAATTTTTGATAGAGGTTGATGCATGCTTTTAGAAAAATAGTTAGGCTTGCTTGGCGGATGATTTGCTATTTTCAGCAATTTTTGCTTAATGGATAATTTTGGTATGAATTTTTGTAAGGGTTCGGTAGTATGATTTGCTATTACTCCGTGCTTTCTCATGGATAATTTTAGGGAAATTTGTGTTAGTAGTTTTGTAAGGGTTTGTTAGGAGTTTTGTTAAGTTTAGTCTTGTTGAATGTGGTAGTGTGACATAAGTTTCTAATTTAATAAACTTAATCTTATGCATTGCTTGCTATTGATGAATTTCATAAATAAAGGACTTTTAAAATAGTCTAATTAAATCATATTATGTGATGGTTTAACTGCGTAGCCAAGAAGCACAGAAAATCTAAATTTGATGGTGCCATTATGAGAAATATAGACACTATAGATAGAGGAATTGTTGATGAATATTGTATTGACGATTTGAATTTATTGGAAGAAGAATATAATGAGACCGAGAGGTTGACCAGTAAATTATTTAGTGATGATGATAAAGAAGAAGAAGATAGTCTTGTGAATGAGGGACGATGAGCCTTCTAGTGTGGTATGAGTCAAGAAATGGTTTATGTGGAATGTTGCAATATGCTTTACTCAAGTTCATTAGATTAGCATTAGGGCTTTGGAAATTCAAATCAAGGGTCACATATTTTCTATGACTATCTTGATTTCAAAGATATTTTTAATTTTTTTGTTAGTCAGAGGACGAGCCTTTTTTGGAAGATAGTTCGGAACGAAAGAAGGAACTATACAAAGATTAAAAGTTTGTCTAGAAGATGTAGTGATTCATGCATGATAACTTTATTCCATTCTTAACCGAGTTAAGTATAAGACAGACAAAATGGAATCTTTTCTTCTCAACTTGAAATGTCGGCGCGAGGGTGAGGATAAAGATGAGTGTAAGTAATCTCCACGCGGCTAAGAAATACTCTCATATTTGAAGGTACTAGATTTGGTGGACCTGACACTTCTAAGATAGAGATAATTTCCAATGACAATGTGCACTTGAAAAATATCGAGTGGAAGAGAAGGAGTACATAGAGTAGAGACTTAGAGCTTCTCCCCGCTTGCTGAAGAACAAGATGAAGAAAAAGTTTAGCTTTAAATTTTCATTCTTAAAGGCGAGGAAGGATCGAAAGAAAGCTCTAAAAATACTATTTAGAGATTGGAAGAATTTAAGATGTTGCTGGCATACATGGACATACTTTGTCAAATTAACTCAGAGACATAAGTCTATCGAAATATGGCGCGGATAGGTGAAAGCACTTGGTATGTGGAGAGAGTCTTCTGGCCATTTCCACCTGCAATTGAGGCTTTCAAAGGCTGTCCTCCGTACTTTCAACAAATGGCACTCATCTATGTGAGAAGTAGGAAGCTTTACTTATATTGAGGCTACTGTATTGAGGCTATTTATCAATACTTTATAAGCCCATGCTATAAGGGAGCTTAGGCCGTGACTTGTTCTTACTAAGTAGTTCCATTTGCTTCGCGTGCTCTTCCTCTTCTTCAAGTTTCTTTCTCCGAGCTGCCTCTTCTTTCTGTCTTTGGATCATCTCCAATTCTCTATGACGCTCCTCTTCTTTCCTTTGCTGCTCTCGGGCTTCCTTTCTCTGAGCCTCTTCCACTCTTCTTCTATTTTCTTCCAGCATTTTATCGAGTTCCTCCCTTTCTCTCCGGGCTTGTTCCTGATGCGAGTTTTAAAATAAAATTATAATCCAAATATATTTGAAGACCACAAAAGACAATCAAGACGACTGTGGATCACTTCTAGGAATGACTGAACTGAACCTGTTTCTACCTGTCATACAAAATTCACTACATATGTAACTGCAAATAGTAGGTGATCTGGGAGCAATTAAACTAATATCCTATAGGTGGCAGTCACTTACTTCTTTCTGCCTCGCCTCGTTGAGAGCAGTTTTAGTTTCTAATTCGAGTTGAGCAGTAACACCGTCAAATAATTTTTTCAGACCTTCATCTGTCCGCCTCTGTATCTCTAGCTTTACTTCATCAGAATTCATCTTCTCCTCGAACTTCTTTTGAATCGCTTCCTCTAGTCTCCAAGCAGTTTCCTCTTCTAATCGTTTCAGTTCCTCCTCAAGTTGTAGGCTAGTTATTAAAGGACAGTCAACAGACAAATCAATGACAACTTTTTGTAATGGTTGAAAACGTAATGAAATTTCGTAACACTGGAGTCCTTAATAAGGATACTGATGAGCCTTTATATCAAATACTGATTCAGGTGTTACATAGCCAAGTCACATGAACATGATATAAAAAGGTTAGTCGAGCTGGTAATGACAGTAAGACTGCGAAACCAAGGACAGATCTTTAACATGATATTAAAAGGTTAGATGAGCTGGTAATGACAGTACCGTTTCTTTTCTTCTTCTTCCTTCTTCAGTTTCTCGATAGCACTCCTATGCCCATTTGATGTAAGGGATGGACTAGGAGACTTGGGAACAGGAGACAAAGACGAAGACCTACTTCGGTTCTTGTGTCTCCTGTGTCGTCTAGGTGTAGGAGACCTGCTTCTGGGGTGTCTAGAAGATGTCGAGCGACTTTGTCGGCGGCGTGGGGATCTAGAACGATTGGTTCTTCTACTTGGAAAAAACTCGATAAGTAAGAAACAGATAACAAAGATCCAGACATAAAACTATTAACCAATGTCCTTCTGCATATACACAATACAAGAAAGGCCATCATCTAGTCGTCTGACATATTTCATTAATTTGCCAATCTTCAAATACCTCAAATAGGGACACCGATGAGTAAATTAGAGTTTCATAACTGGAAGAATCATTAACTCAAAAGATACACTTCCTCACTATCACATACTACTAATCAAAACCGTTGATGGTTCACATAACATTAAAATTCCTATATGCATCTTCTACATCATGCTTTAACTATAACTCAGTATCGTTATCACCACCATTTCAGAACCTATTACTTAATATTGCTAGTATGTACTATACTGTCAAGATTCTTAAAACTACTTTTTGTATTAAGAGTATCATTATCCTTCAAGCTGAGCACCAACTTCTGTGTTAAACAGCCGGCATCTGTACTTGATCAAGTGCTTTGACATCAGAAATTTACCTTCATCAAGAATGAAAGTTTTATTCCTAATGCCTCAAATCAAGATGCACATTTCTGTACCTCCAATAGACCGCACACAACAATTGGGTATCCAAGCTCAGAATTTCGAACACTACCACCATCTTGCATAATTGAACCTTCCTAATATCAACACTGACAACACGTACACTAGAATTCCACCTTTTCATTTCAGCCTTAGAACACAACACCAAGAGCTTCACGCAGCATCATCTCTAAAAAAGCAAGCAGCTAGAAACTGACACCAGCAATCTACAATGATTACCTTCTGTGAGAAGGTGATCGACTCGGCTCTCTCCTGCTCCTCCTACTATGCCGGTGAACAACCGGCGACGGAGACCTCGAAGAATGCCGACCCATGTCCCGGTTACATACTCATGGCTCTGCAATCAGATTCATACCCAGAATTAGCCTCACAGAATTTCTGTCAGGAGAAAGAAATCAATTCAATCGCCAGACTAGGGCTCATCGAAAATAAATTATAAAAACCCAAAAATTAATTATTCAATTTTTTTTTGTATAAATATAAATACGCAATTTGTGTGCACACAGTAGACGTTAAGCGCCATTTTTCTATGGCTACGGACGTCTCTCGTCTGACACTTCTCTTATCCAAAACCTCTCCGACCAACTCCGATGCCAGAACTCCGGGATTCCCGCCTCCATCTTCTTCCAGACGTCTCTTATCCTTCAATGGTGGTTGCAACACGACTGGTTTCCGGCACCGTCAGAACAGGCTCGGAGTGATTTGTCAGACCGTTGGGACGCAGTCTGGGAGTGGTTTGGATGCCGGCATTAAATCTGGGCAAGACCGGTTTCAGAAGGTATTTTAGTAATCTCAGCTGTGGTATGACTGGAGAAGGAATAGATAGTAAAAATGTGAGTTATGTTAGGGATAGAATATCTGAATTGGAGTGGCTTTATGGCTAAATCAGGTATTTACTATGGTGGCTGAGTTGATTTAGATGTGTGAAAGCTGGCTGCTTTGTTTTTTCAGGTGCCTATTTCGAATATCAGAAATTTCTGCATCATAGCACACATCGATCACGGGAAATCCACGTTGGCAGATAAATTACTTCAAATGACGGGGACTGTACAAATGAGAGATATGAAGGAACAGTTTCTTGATAATATGGACTTGGAGAGGGAAAGAGGCATTACCATTAAACTGCAGGTTGGCTTTCTAATTACAGCACTTTACACGAAAAAAAGCCATGTGTTGTGGCAGAACATGTTCCTGCAAAAAAAGGGACGCATTCCTCTCACTGCTTGATCCTGCAGGCAGCTCGTATGCGCCATGTATACAGGGGTCAGCCATACTGTCTAAATCTTATCGACACGCCTGGGCATGTGGACTTCTCTTATGAGGTACATAGCAGAAGTTAACCCTTCAATGATCTTCTTTTCTTTCGATGCAGCTTATTAATTTCTTTGTTTTGTTATTCTTTAATGTCTAAAATCAGTGCACTTGTTAATCTGCTATAAGTACAACCATGTTGTTTTCACTTCTGAGCCCTTGACACTGCATTTGCATTAAATACCTCTGCATGGTAGTGGCATGCCACCCTTAGATTAGTTCCTTGATCCTGAAAAAGAATGGTAATTTAAAAGACACAAGGTTGGATAAGGTAGCAGGAATCATAGGGCTTCTGTAACTTTGAGAGTTTTGCACCTGTGATAAGTCTCACACTTTTGAGTTTTGATTTTTTGTAGGTATATGGTTTGATTTAGCTGTCCTGAAGCTTTTTAATAAACTACTCTCTGTTTCTAAAATATCATTAGTGAAGTTATACTGTCTTTTTGTTTCCACCTGTAGGTTTCTCGTTCTATTGCTGCTTGTGAAGGTGCTCTTCTAGTTGTAGATTCTTCACAGGTAACATTAAGTAGGCATCTCTAGCTTTATAAGATTATGTTAACAACATTCCTCTAGGCGGTACTTGTTTCACGAATGCTCGTTACAAGCAATCTTTCTTTTGGCTTGATTAATCAACTTAAGTTCAGCTTGTTACATTTAAAGTTTGAACTGTAGTTTCAGTGAGAATTAGATTAAGTTTAGTTCAATTCAGGAGTATTTATTTCAACTTCAATTGAGAAAATAGATGACCTGATACCTCTCAACATTGTTATGAATAATTCTTTGAGGCATCTGACTGATTTATTAGTTCCAATTTGGAAGAACCTCTTGCTATACTTGCCAATGGCGATCTAGTTCTTATGTTTGATCGAACCAAATATCTAACAAGTGCTAGCCAACATATGCTATACCTGGGAACGAGTTTGAAACCATTTTTGAAAGTGTGAACTGATTAATCTTGTTTTAAAAAATTTATATATCATAGGGCGTGGAAGCTCAGACACTCGCTAATGTGTATTTGGCGATGGAGAATAACTTAGAAATTATCCCGGTTAGTTTGCTGCCTCATTATTCTTTACATTAATGAAATCCTCATGTTTGAAGTTCTGAATCTTATTCTATGTTAGGTTTGCTCAATGATTAAATAATCCATCTTCAAGGGTATGAAATAAACAATCAATAGTCATCCTATTCTAAGTTTTCTAGATTATCCTTTCTTCAATTGCACTTTGATAGATCATGGTGTTAACCTATTCTCAATTATATTCGTTTTCCCTCAAACAATCCAACATGCTTCCAATCTTCAAAATATCACATTCTTGCTACATCTTATACTTTATCTATGGAAATATTGTAGTTTGTTGTTGTTGTTATTGTTGTTTTCCTTAGCCTATTCTTGCACTTTGTTGTTGTTGTTGTTGTTGGCTGGTAGAAATTTTTGGACTTGTAAAAACTATTATCCATGAGGGGTAATTTGAAATTGAAATGTCTGCAAATAAAAAAAAAAACCTTTCATGTTTTTATATGAATTTATTAAATTATCTATGGAAATTTCTGGACTTGTTTGTAATAACTTCTAATTTCAGGGATATGTTGGAATGTAAAATATCAAACCAAAAATAGGCTTCATACCTTTATAATAAAGATTTCATAGGGATATTTTTGGACATTAAAAGTGAACAAACCAAAAAATCAGCTTTGTGCCTTTATAATAATAAAATTATTATTATTATTATTATTATTATTATTATTATTATTATTATCATCATCATCATCATTATTTTTATTATTCAATTGCACACATGCTTTAGGTGTCGTTCATGAAGTAATGGATTTTTTTGAATAGTATGAGTATAGAACATTGAAATTGTAATTTTACTTTTCAACAGGTTTTGAACAAAATAGATCTTCCTGGTGCAGATGCGAACCGAGTCCGCGAAGAAATTGAAGAGGTTAGCTTTAAACCAGACTATGAGCTAGAAAAAATTATTTTTATATTCTCATTTCTTGCCATATTATTTGTCCGAATGTTTGTTGTCCACATTTGCTGCTTGTATAAGAAGGTATTGATTTGTCAACAATTCACCTGTCTGTGTAAGTATTTACTCGATCAGCTGTGCCACTAAATGATGAATTTTCGCGTTCAGGTAGTTGGGCTTGATTGCAGCAATGCCATTCTTTGTTCTGCAAAGGTTAGTTCACCTTCCAAATTGCCCCTTACAAAATTAATAACAAAAACAGGAAGTAACTATGAGTCAACGTACATTGAATGCCATCTCAGACACTTCACGAATATGAGTGATTTGTCATATACTCATATTTATCTTTGCTATGCTATAAGCCGTCTCCGCAATGCTTGCCAGTAATTAAGTTTTATCTCAATTTATGGTAATAAATTTGTAATTAACTCAAAACACATCTAGTAATGGTGACTCGTTGACGCTATAGCTCCAAAAACATTAGATTTTTCATGAGCAAGTTAACTACCAGTAAACCCCTTGAAATCATTTTATCTAATCGGAGCCCTATTGAAATTTTTGTTTTTCCGATATGAAAATAACTGTGATGCATTATACTGAATTTCTGGTATCTTTCCCCAAATATTGGTCATTCATTTTCAGTTTTTCTTGTCCTCTGGTATAGTTAGTCGAAGATTGAGAGCTCCCTCGTGAGGTCTTTGAATTTTTGTCATGCACATTTGATTATGGAACAAGAATTTGAAGAGTGAATAAGATTATAACGAACGTAGTTAAATTATTTGTCTGAAACTTAACTTAAGAACTGTTAAATCCTTAGGGGAATCTGTTGCGTGAATGCAACTGATCATTAACATGTGATATTGGCTTTTTTTTGTGGTGATATAGCTGCTTGATGGATTACACTGCTGCACGCCTGTTTTTCTCTTGTAGGAAGGCATAGGTATTGCTGAAATACTCGACGCAATTGTTGAAAAGATACCTCCTCCTGGGGAAACTGCTCAAAAACCTTTGAGAGCATTAATATTTGATAGGTATGCATTAATACTGAGGTAAAAGTGACTTTATATATAGGAGAACGCCTGTCGTGTGGATAGTGTTTGAGAATGGTGAGGAAGACCATGAAACTAAGGTTGTTTGCTCAATCATCTGAATTTGTCAAAGCTCCGGCACGCAATAACTAAATATCTGATTTCTTTTCCTTGTTATGTAAAAGGCCTATGTTTCTAGTTTTTTTCTCCTTTTGTCTCTGTATCAGTAGATGCAGTTGTTTAGTATCAGTTTCATATTTGTTTCTAAATGTTGCAGCTATTATGATCCATATAGAGGCGTAATCGTGTACTTTCGAGTAATAGATGGAACTATAAAGAAAGGAGACAGGGTGTACTTCATGGCAAGTGGGAAGGTTAGCAGTGTTTCCCTCCCACTCTATCCCCTTGGCAGTACTCATTTATGCAAGGGAAGATATGCAGATCAGTTTTGTTGTAGTGCTCAATTTTACTTCATGTGTCTTACGTTTACTTGAGAGCCTACTAAAAATTGAACTGCAGCTCAGAACAATGATTATTAATCCAACATAGGCAGGTCTGTTTCTGGTTGTAGAACTCTCTGACTATTATTATCTTTATACATACATTATACTGGTCTATGAAGTAATGACTTGAAAATGCTCAATGACTGATCACTGATTTTTTTTTTTACCTAAAAAGTTCTTTTGCATTTGACTACTGGAAGAAGATAAACAAAATATGTGTTCTTCTATTCATCAAAGACTTTCCTCTTATACACATCATGCACGTTCTCTATTTATGTGTGTGATCCATAACTTTCAAATTCCAGTGGTTGCAGTATCTGTAATTCTACTGTAAATTTAGTGAGTTGAGTCTGAAGATTATCTTGCAACACAGAACTTCCCCATATTGAAGTTTCAGACTATTTGGATTTTTAGAAGAGATATGGTTAAATCATTGAATATGGAAGTGACTTGTTAACTTGATTCTTGAGGACCGGGCATATTATTGCTGTTGAATGATGGTCTAGCATGAAGTACATTTGTCTCAAATAATACATTAAATACTAATTTGTGGCACTTGCATACACAGGATTACTTTGCTGATGAACTTGGAGTTTTATCCCCTAATCAAGTGCAAGTTGACGAGTTATTTGCTGGTGAGGTAAAATCTAGATTATTAGTAAGCATTTTATACTTAGAGACACCTAAAAAGGGGTCATGACTCACGTGCTAAGCATGGACATAGCACTAGTGAGAATATAATCATGCAACCTGATTAAAAAGTGTGTAGTATTGTGAATAGCTTTTTGGAACGATAGACAAGTGCATTTACTAATATCCTACTATCATGGGTCTAGCCTGGTGGTAAAGAGGGTGAACTGTGATTGCTAAAAATTTCCACAACCAGAGTTCGAATATTTATAAAAATTTAGAATAAAAGGTACAAAAGTCCTACCTTGACTTGCTTAAATATTTATCTAAAGCCTTACGCTGCATTTAGCTTACTAAATCTCCCCTCTTGATCACTATAGTCTTTTTATTTAGCGTTTAGATTATTCAGAGCAAGGCTAAACCATCCTTCTCAATTTGTATTTTTGATACCATTAAATTTAGGGAAAAGTACGACAAGGGGGTGTGTCTGTACTACCGTCACTTGCAAATTCAAGTACGAAAAGGGGGTCTGTACTACCGTCTATCTTTTTCAATTTGTATAATGGTGAAGAATTCCCCTAAATTACAAATTGAATGTAGTGACACCCTTAGATTTGCAAGTGACGGTAGTACAGACTCCCTTTTCGTACTTTTCCCTTAAATTTATGACTTTGTCATTACGTGCGTTATTGTTATTCAAAGCTACTCAAAAGATCTTGTTTGTGCACCCTTTCTCAGGTGGGATATCTTTCTGCATCAATAAGATCAGTTGCAGATGCAAGAGTGGGCGACACAATCACTCACTATGGTAGAAAAGCCGAAACTTCACTTCCTGGATATGAGGAAGCCACTCCAATGGTCTTTTGTGGCTTATTTCCAGTTGATGCCGACCAGTATAATAGTTTGACCTTACTTTAATAGACAACTTTTTGTGGGCAAATCCTCAAGACTGTTATGATTGTTTCACATTTTGTGGTCAGGTTTCCAGAGTTACGTGATGCACTGGAGAAGCTGCAGCTTAATGATGCTGCTTTAAAGGTTTTATATCCGCCTTTCATTGCAACTATACAGTTCTGCGATACCAAGTTTTGAGGGAATCTTGGGTTAATTATATTTGGGAAGCAGGTTTTTAAATGTGACCTTGTAGTCTATCTCTATGTTGGTGATGCTGATGATGACACAGGCATGTTTTGTGTTGAAGCATACTTAACATGTTCAATCCACACTCTTAAGATTCAAAGCTTTGAGGTACCTAACAAAATAATAAACATGACTTGATCGAGACGAACTCAGTAGTGATATATTTGAATTGCACTCCATTTCTTCGGGGATGTACACGATACACTTGTCTCACTCACTACTTGTTATCCCTAAGAAACATCTTCTGTAAGTTCTGATCGCATTTGATGACGAGGTTGCAGTTTGAGCCCGAAACTTCTAGTGCCATGGGGTTTGGCTTTAGATGTGGATTTTTAGGCCTTCTTCACATGGAGATTGTGCAGGTCTGCTTATATATTTTGTTTCTATTTATAGCTTCTCTATTTGCTAATGTTGGGCTCAATCATTGACAAATGTCACATCACAGGAAAGGCTTGAGAGGGAGTACAATTTGAGTTTAATTACTACCGCTCCAAGTGTTGTCTATCGAGTGAACTGTGTTAATGGAGAAACGGTAGATCCCTCTCTTCGCTTGTTCTTTCTTCCACTAATTTTTGATGACTGTGCTACACTAGTATATAAACCTTTGGTTATTGGATGTCAAAAATACATGGGAACGTATCACCTAAGTGACATGACCTTTGAAATGTTTTTAGAAGATTTATTATTTTTTATTTATTTGCAGGTAGATTGCTCAAACCCATCGGCCCTTCCTGAACCTGGTAAAAGAAAATCAATTGAGGAACCATTTGTTAAGGTAACTTTTACCATATTGATTTCTTTGACTTTTCAGGTTTTTGCACAAATGTTAGATTGTTTATCATCTAACAATTCAGATTGAGATGCTGACGCCAAAAGACTACATCGGTGCACTTATGGAACTGGCACAAGATCGAAGAGGTATCTTCAAGGAGATGAAATTCATCACTGAGAACAGAGCTTCACTTATCTATGACTTACCGCTGGCTGAGGTATATTTGCTGATTGGGACCTCATTTAATCCCTATATCTATCTGAGCTTTGTGCACTCATGGATATATTGCTTTAGTTCACCATGTTATCGATAAATTTTCTTGTGAGTTCAAGTGTGTTGGGGTTGCTTATACCAGTTGGCGTATTCCTTAGAATTAGCCATATCCTGAAGCTACTGAAAGTGGTCCTTAGTCCTTCACAAGAGAACTATCTTTCACACTGGAGCACCTCCTTGTTCGTTGATTTCGTGTTACAGATGGTAGGAGACTTTTTTGATCAGCTGAAGTCCAGAAGTAAGGGCTATGCTAGCATGGAATACTCCTTTTCTGGGTAAGTTTATACTATTGTATGTTATTGTCTTGCAATGCCGAAACTTATCAGTATGCTCTCCACAGCCATGGATAAACAAATATTTTATACTACTGTCCGATCCCTCAGGAATTTGTTGGTTCTCAATGATGCAAGGTCTTTGTTAAATTTCAGATTCATATTATAAGTTGGTTAGTTTGTCATTTAATTTATTCAAGTAGCTGTTTTTGTCAAATTAAATAAATTTCCTTACAACTCTTGTAGAGTTTCTCTTGATGTTGTAGTAATGTAATGAAAATATACCACTTTAAAATGAGAAAGGTTGTGCTCAACTCATAAACCTGGATTTTTTTCATAATTCCTTTAGTCTTTCTGGATCTGATGCAGGTTAAAGCCATGATATGCAATTTCTTTTGCCATAATAACATGACTTTTTGTTAATGAAGTTGCTACCAATTTGAAAATTATTCAATCTTTCAAGTACTTCTGCAAGATCATATTAGAATGTGAAATTCAATGTATATTATAAAATTGAGGGACGTTCCCGTCATATTTTTGTTGTGGTAAATAATTATATCTTTGGTGTATTATTCTTTTTATTGGTAATGATCATAAGTCGTAATTTAGATTCGACTGTCAGGTACAAGGAAAGTGATTTGGTCAAGCTTGACATTCAAATAAATGGCGAATTGGTGGAACCTTTAGCTACAATTGTTCACAAGGATAAGGTAATACAAATAGACATTTTTGTAGTTCTACTCTTATGGTTTCAATTCATTGACAAATAAGCACATCTCGATTCTCCTCTCAAGTTTAGATTCTAGTTCAATTATTTCATTGTTCAACATTTTGTACAATAAATGTCTCATTTAATCAGTACATCTAATTATTTTCTCATCTTTGTGTTCTGAGGCATATTCTATTGGGAGAGCATTGACTCAAAAGTTGAAGGAACTTATTCCACGCCAAATGTTTAAAGTTCCTATTCAAGTAAGCTTAAGGGTTATTACAGCTCTTGTACATTGGGAGGATAAAGTTCATTTATTGTTGCATTCTTACCATTTTTCCTTTGGGAGTCTAGTCATTTATGAGAAAAAATCGTAAGAGACAAGTTCTTATCGAATGAATAGTTTATGATTGCATCAATATTCGATTCTCATCTTGCTTTTTGTTGCCAAACATGGGGATAAGTATAAAAAACAGGTCAATTGGCACCTAGTTCCAATCTGTTTCTGAACTACCTAAGAGGACAAAGGTGCAAAAATTGGAAAATGAGACAATTTTATTAACTATAGATACACCATAGTACCTTCATTAACAATGATAGCAAGAATTCTTCATTCACCTACACAAAACGAAGGTTATGGTGTACTTTTTTCTTAGTAAATTTTGCCTCATTTTCCGCTTTTTATGCTCTGTCATTGTTTTTTTTTTTTGGGTACTTTGGACAACTAGTTGAAATTAAGTAAGACCCCTTTCACAACATTTATCCTAAAGTCTTAAACATTAATTCACGTCACTGTCGATTGCACTATTAAAATTAAAAATAAATAATTGAGTTGGACGTTATGCATTTTCATCCCCTCTTTCTTAGGCAGCCAGTGAGTTAACTCCGGATCCCTCTGCTGTGTTACTTTATAAACTGCATGTGTGGGCCTTATTTCCTTAGAAGCATTCTTCTGTTCCATCTTCAAACATACCTTTTGAAATGATAAGCCATGTCTTGTCAGGCATGCATAGGTACGAAGGTTCTTGCTAGTGAAGCTTTATCAGCTATCAGAAAGGATGTATTGTCCAAATGTTATGGTGAGGAACTAAGCAAGGCCTATCAAAGTGCCGTAATTGATATATACAATTTACAACATTCATCTGCACTTTTTTTCTTTTTGTACGCTCAAATTTATGTTTACTATATTTTTAGAGTACCTATCCCTTTCCAAGCAGTCTCAAGTCGTAAATAAGGCAAGTCTTATCTCCTATTTTCTGAACATTTAGCCCTTGCAACTGTGTTTTCAGGTGGTGACATCACACGGAAAAAGAAGCTACTCAAGAAACAGGTGTGCCTTTCTTTTTACTGATTGGAGTGCAATTTTTGTATTTATTTGTGAATTCCCAGAACCTTACTTTAACCATCCCAATTATAATTCTGTATAAACTCCCCTCTCGATATTACATTTTGGACTGTACTAAGTCAGTAATCAATAGCAACCATGAAGTTGCATCATACTAATTGTTAAGTGACGGTAACTGAAATCAATTATGGTGTCAGGCTGAAGGAAAGAAAAGAATGAAGGCGATTGGAAAAGTTGATGTGCCTCAAGAAGCCTTCATGGCTGTTTTAAAACTCGAAAAAGAGGTGCTGTAGAATATTATATACACAGAGGTTGTTTCTGTCATGTATTAAGTATGCCGCGCATATAGTAGAGTTTGTGGGGGGATAGAAGTAGGCCATCAAAAAGAAGTCATTTATCTGCCAAGGGTTTTGTAAATCACACTGCCCAATAGGCCTCTCAATAGTCAAACTCCAAACTCGGTAAGTTATACTTTTTCTTATCAGATTTGGACTGAGACCCATTTTTCTCTAACCCACCCATTTAAGCCCAAATCCAAGCTCATTTCTTATAAATAATCAATTTAACATTTTTTGAAAATGTATAATATAAAAATGTTGTGGGTACTGTCTCTTATTTCAGCTTTATTAGTATTATTATCAAAATTCAAAAATTTAATTTGAAACCTCCTTATAATTATAATTGTTTTTATTATTTTTGTATAGAAAAAATTTATACATTATAAAATTTCTTCATCAAATCTGTCTATTTTATGTTTTTATTTATTTTTATTTGTTCTTCCTACTCTTTTTTTTTAGGATATTTGGTTAGTTTTATATTTAACTCGCCTGATTATTGACCGTTTAAGAATTGATTATAATAATGTTAGCTAGTTTTCAAATTACAAAGCGAATTTAGGACTTGATGCGAAAGCGTGCTACAAAGAAGTTTTTAGAGCAAAAGATGAACATAATTAGATCGAAGCACAGAAGTCTCTGACTTGCTGAGCGCATAGCCGATCGCTGGGACTGCAGTTGTGCGCGGGGCAACGTGGTGAAGGAAAGGCACATGGTGCGAAAGGAAAGAGCCATGCGTGTTGACTCAGTAAAGGCTGAGCGCGCGGTGGTTATTTATGAGGCGCGCGACACACAAATAGTTTTCACAAATTGGGTTAGCAGAACTTGGCAACTTTTGAGAGCGATGTCTTTCACAACAGATGTTCGATTTAAGTGATTAAATTTGCTAAATATAAAGAAATTAATTATCTACAATTTTCTAAGAGTAATCAAGGTCTAATTTTCTACAAATTTGAACTAACATAGCTAACAAAGTCTGGTGTATACAACTTTCCTAATTTGACTCCTATTTCTTAGTTTCCAATTCCCACCATTGTCACGATCGTATCAAAAGCTTTCGTAGGAGATATAAATAATAGATATTAGGTAAATTTGTGAAGATTCTTATTGTTAAAGATCGGGGCCACTCATGATTAATAAGGAGGTCTTCGTCCTCGCATTCTAGTGCACCGCATTGCATCATGTACTGAGTGTCATCCTACAACACTAAACACAAGATTTTCTTAGAGTTTCAAATCCAAAGTCCCATTAGTGGAGGACTGCAAGGGACAAAGGAAGAAGCTAACAAGGTTGCATGATTTATAATCACTAATCTAGTTGTGAGGTTTTGGGCGTATATCAATTAGATGAATAGCAAATAAGCATATGTCACGCGTGTTTGTATGGTAAACATATTCTAGATATGCGTAATCATTATTTGTTAATGTGTATGTTTTTCCTTTATGCTTCTATTTTACATGATTGACATATAGAATTTATATCATTGGCTGAAGGATATGATGGTATAATGGTAGAAGCGATTGTTTACGCCTTGTCACATTATCATAGTGCGTGAAGTTGTATATTTTATTGAGTTTGATTAATTCAATGACTTTTATTTATAGTATCACTTACAATATAATTCAATCACCTAAACTACGCATCTGCCTTTCTGATTCTTTTCTTCCCTATTAGATTTGCAGGTGTTTTTATTCAAAATCATAAAACTTCTCTTTGTTGCATCTGTCTATGTCGTCACTAACCTTATAGGTCCCTATCCTCGTGGATTCGATCGATCTTTACTTGCTGCTTACCACTGAGGAAGGTAAACTTATTGCATAACACTCTCAATGACGGTGCTATCAGACAAAAATTATATATATTTGAACTCTTTTGAACAACAGGCTCAATCTGTTTGACCAAATTTTCTTTTGCACAACTCGTTTCTAGATATATGTAAATTTTTATTAAATGTTTCTAATTTTAATTGAAAATATGATTTACTTCTCTTTCAGCTCGAGGTCTAGAGCTAATGCCTTCTCCATATCTTTATCACTCTCTACCCTTTGCTTCTATGGAGAATGATAAATCTCCTTTCGAGACTTACAATATTCTTCTTCAACTTGGCTTTCCAACCGTTGTCAACTTCTACAACTTTTAAAAAATTTGTTTTTCTAGCAGTTTCTTTCCCCTAAACAATCCTACTTTCATTCAAATAATATTCTTCTTAATATGACAGCTAGAGACATTTAATAATGATAGATTTAAAATTTCCCTCCATAATTTTATGTTATATTTCCAGTTTGGAAATCATCGACCATGCCGGTAGTAGCTAAGAAAGGACACTCCAATATCTGCAAAGTCAAGTTATCACTTCTCATGTCAATTATTATGAAATCACAAGGAAGATATGAGTAATTAATTTTAATTGGCACATCAATCATCATACCTTTTGAAGCTCAAATTTTCCTATCAGCAAGAGCTAAGGTCAATGATGTATACTCTAGTGGCTTAAGGCCTAGTTGAGTGTATATGACGTATGGCTTTATACTCATGCCAGTTTCAAGGTCAGCTAGATAATGATCATACATGGTATGATAAAATATCACATCTTGTAGTTACGATCATACTCGTGCTAGCTCCGATGTATGATTGATTTCAAGCCGATTTCTGACTACGTTCCCGTGATATTTTACGATAAGACTAGAAAGTTCCCGTAAAATGGCCAAAATTGACCTACGTTCCTGATAAACGGTAGAAAACTCGCTGAAACTTTCATGCAGTTTTTGAATGGCTTAAGCCTTGACAATAACTAGTTGATAACTTACTAGAACCTATAAAAAAACTTTAAATTGAGCACATATCAATTC